>JAXRJS010000040.1:4065000-4080000 GCA_037127375.1 Dione juno
AAACTCGTAATTGTCTTCGACGCATGAAGAACGGAAAAGCGGTAGGACCTGACGACATCCCAATCGAGGCGTGGAAATCGTTGGGCTCTCTTGGTGTGCTTATACTTACTGACCTATTTAACCGTATCTTGAATACTGGAAAGATGCCACATCAGTGGCGGCAGAGCTTTATTATATGAATTATTTGAAGCCTATATTGAGCTTATCAGAGATATGTACAACGACTCCGCTTCAGTGGTTAGGACCGCTGTTGGCGATACCAAGCCCTTCCCGATTACAGTAGGGGTTCACCAGAGCTCAGATCTTAGTCCGTTCTTATTCACTGTAGTGCTGGATTCTGTCTCGGCTCACATCCAATGCCAGCCTCCGTGGCATTGGATGTGAGCTGATGACGTATGCCGATGACATGGTACTCATCGACGAGAACCGACTGATGCTGGAGCATAAAGTGAACGCCTGGGAGGGCGCACTTGAGAATGGTGGTCTCAAATGAATGTGTCGAAGACCGAGTACATGGCTTGCGGGAACCCGGAGTCGAGCACCATCCATATCGGGCCTGAGCCAGCCGTTAAATCGATCGTTCAGGTACCTTGGAGCCGTTATGCATGAGTCTGGAGGCATCGACCAAGACATCCATGCCCGTATAAACGCTGCCTGGGCCAAATGGCGGGAGGTCAATGGTGTAGTCTGTGATAGCAGAATACCGCCCAAGCTCAAGGGACTGATATACAAGTGCATTATCTGACCGGTTCTTTTATACGGCAGCGAATGTTGGCCAACATTATCTCGGCACACTCAGGAGCTTCAAGTCACGGAGATGAAGATGCTGAGATGGATGTGTGGCGTTACGCGGTCCGACCGCATACGCAACACATTCATTCGAGGTAGTCTTGGGGTCCGTGACGTAGCGGATAAGCTCCAAGAGCGTCGCCTGAGATGGTATGGCTATGTTATGCGCCGATCTGAGAACTATGTCGGAAGGAAGTCCTTTGACATGTCTGCAAAGTGGAGTAGGCTTAGTCGGAAGGCAGACCCTGGCAAAAGCCGGGACTAATGCCAAGAAAAAGATATATATATATATATATATATATATATATATATATATATATATATATATATATATATATATATATATATATATATATATATATATACAAACTGAATAGCAAAAATAAAGCTAACAACATTAGATGATACCGAAATAAAACAATATCGATTGTTTAAATAACCCCATGCAATTCGCAGTCCGGTTCCAAATTAAACAAGTATAAAATATTCATCTCTTTAAAAGCTTTCCACTGTCACCGTGTCACAATGCCTCTTGTCTTTACAAGTTTGATAGGCTATATTTATTTCTAAATTTTACTTTAGATGTAAATTTGTATTGCGGTTCAATGAAACTTTTGATTTTATTAGTCTTAATTAGTCTACTTCATTTTAATATAGTTAAAAAAATATTTGGGGATTGGTAATGGATTTAAATATAATTTATAACGAAAAAAATATGTTTTAGAGTTTATCGTAGCGCAGTGGCACAGCGTTTGACTGTAAACGCGATGCTAGTGACTTCGATTCTCACGCTTCTGATTGTCTCGTGTTAGAGCGAAAGGCGGATAACGGAGTATCTTGACATTAAAGTATCTCTTTCTACCCTGCTATATGCACACTACATTATAAAGCGTTATCTTGCTAGAGCCGTAAAACGCGATAACCTATTTAAAAATAACATAAAAAAATATGAAATATAGCTTCTTTTATACAGAAAACAGCTCAAATTATAGAAAACCGCAAAAAAGCTGTATTTTATATGTAAAGTACAATATAATAGCCTAACCGAGAATATTATGTTTTAATGTAAAATAAATATAAGGTACCAAGAGAGTGTCAGAAACACCTGTCGTTGATTTATTTATAGGATAGGATTCGAGAGAAAAACGGAAACTGGATTCTGTGGTAAGGTCCTCTAATACGATTAGGATAATGGGCGTACAGTAATGTAAGAAAAACTTCATTTTTGAATAAAATTAATGTAATTTGTTTTATGATATTTATTTCATACGGCAGATTAAGAATGTAAATGTAAATGTGAGCAATTGTAAAGCAATTGTTAAGTAATGCAATCGTTATAGGTTCAAATTCTAATTAGGGGCAAAATGTTTGATAAAAAATTAAAATATCAATATGCCGTCAAACAGCGATCGAATCCACTATCTTGTACAATCAGACGCTTTACTTTGCCATTAGGGCACAGATATATTTAGAAGACCATATTCATATATATATATATATATATATATATATATATATATATATATATATATATATATATATATATATATAATATATATATATATATATATATATATATATATATATATATATATATATATATATATATATATATATGTATTGCGTTTCAACCGTTTTGTCAAGCATAACGTTACAGATAATCCGATTTAGAGTCTGGTCCGGATTGACATGAACTAGTAGCAACTGAAGCGAAGGATCGTTATTGACGCTGCCAATAGGCCATTACTTCAAGCCAGCTTGTAATGTGCCAGTAATGTTATATTAATATATATGTAATGTTTTTTTTTTTAACGTCAAATGTAACTGGGTTAATCACTGCTTAAGTCTTGTTAGAGTCAGAAAATAAATATGATCATTTTTCTCAATAACAAGACTTATAATACGTTAAAATGGCCTGTATGTATTTTTTTTTAAAGAAAAAAAATATTAAATGTTGTTGACAGATGGCCACAGAGGCGGTGTTTACAAGTTTTTGACTATGAGTAATGATTATTGATTCGTTTATAAAACGATATGTTTTAAAAAAAAGTATGTCATTAGATACCTAGAATTATTTGACATGTCAGAATATTATGTCATTACTTAATGACAAATTAATTAGTAATTAATAACTAATTACTTTACAACAGTTGTCATTTTATGCTAATATTTTATTAAAAATATCGCTGATAAGTATAATATTTGTAGTGGTATATTTGAAATAATTATCAATTTTTTTTAATAAATGATTAACAAACCTTTTTAGTCTCTTAACAAATAGATCAAGCAAAAATAACGACAAAAAATTCAAAATAAATAGTCTTGGGCGTAAATTTAAAAAGATTCGCCATTCGACCAAGAAAATATTTTATATTCTGTAATCATATAATTTGTTTCACGCTATATCCCGTATTTGTCCAGGGTAGGCTGAGAGAATCTAATGTTAAAATACTCCGTTCTCCACTTTCCGCCAAATTTTTAAAACATTATGCGTAGAGTAGCAGAACTCAACGGCGCCATTTGTCTTGTTGCCATAGAGTGGAAACGAAATAAATGGGTTCCCCCGAGAGGGAATTGAACTCCTGATCGTCACACTTACAATCGAAGGTTACGAAACTCAAAATAATTTACACAAATTAATCTCATATTTCATAGCCCCACTTAGTTACCTAAGACACTGACTGATCAAGTATTCGTATGTTTGTATGCGACAATATCAAACACTAACCGATTCTAGCCAATGAATATGTTGATATTACACAATTATAGCTTATATGTGTATATATATATATATGCCAACGTCCATGCCACGTTGAACACACCGGTTCTCGTCCGATCACCGAAGTTAAGCAACGTCGGGCGCGTTCAGTACTTGGATGGGTGACCGCCTGGGAACACCGCGTGGCGTTGGCATCTCAGAGGGTGTCTAGCCAATTATCTGTCCGATATTTGGTTTCCGGCATACGGGTACGCGACCCCGGGACCTCGAGCCACCACTTTCATAACCCGATCCAATCCATGTAAGTGGTGTCCCTCCCCTATATTCCAAGTCTTTCTGCCTCTTATTCCCTTTCCTTTCCTGGTTTCTCCCAGTAATGGGTTTGGAGGTCAGATGGCAATCGCTCCACAAAAAACCACTTCGCCACTCATATGGACCGATTGGTCTTAGTCGGAAGGCAGACCCTGGCAAAAAAGCCGGGACTAATGCCAGGAAGAAGAAGAAGATATATATATATATATATATATATATATATATATATATATATATATATATATATTATATATATTATATATATATATATATATATATATATATATATATATATATATATATATATATATATATATATATATATATATATAAGAGTAATTATATTATAATATTGTTAATTAATAATTTAGTATAAAATTTAATTATACTTACAAAATAAGTAAGTAGTATTATTTTACAGTGTTCATTGTAACTAATACCACCTTATACCAAATCTAAGCAAATAATAATTTCAGGTCTAGACGTTTAATTTTTATATTATAATTTTCTTTGTAGCTTGCTGAAATAATTTTAATCTTTTGGAAGTTTGTTGTATTTACAGTGTCGAAGATAGTGGAGGAAGGTCATGTAAAATGAGGACCCCCCGGACCCCATACATGCCAATATGCAAAGGTTAATGATAGTGGATGAGGCGTAAGAGGTATATAGGGGTGGCAGCGTTTGGCGCTCCGTTCTCTCTGGCTACCCCGCTAGGGATAAAGCGTGAAGCTAAAAAGAAGAATACTTTTATTTCACTTAACATGAATTCATTTTATTTAGTAAATTAAGTCTTTAAAGTCCTATGTGAAAGACTAAATTGACGATATCTATGGTTAAGATGAAAAAAAATATTTTTACAAAAAAATATTAATTTATTCGTACTAAAGTGTTTCTTAAACATAAACATATGAGTATTTTTACGTGTGAGTGATTTTTATGAAAATTAATACTTTAACATTTGAAATATCAATAATATAATAAAATAACAAAATAATCAATATATTCTATATTAAAGCTCTCATTTGATCACAATTTATAACTTCCTGGACATTTTCAAAGTTCTTGGTTTTAACATATATTTCAATTTCTTGAAGTGTCCTTCCTTTGGTTTCCGGTAATTTTATCCATATATACCACAAACTTATAGACATTATTACTAGATTTAATATAAATAGACCGGAATATCCGACAGACTCAACTATATTTGACATCAACATAATCGATAGAGACGATGCCACGACCATAACGAATCCAGACAAAAAAAAACAATTTAACTTAATTTCTAAAGGAAATATTTCTCCCAACAACGCCTCTAAAACAGGATAAGGGCCACACTTTACAGTTAAAAAGTAAAAAGATAGAAAAATAATATTCATCCATTGAAAGTATATTCCGGTGTTCTTAAAATATAAACCTACACTTAATGCTAATAATAAAATATTTGATATGATTCCTGTTGTAAACAACATAGTGCGCATTGTCATTTTTTTTATTAAGACACATGATAAACATGATCCAACTGTGATGAAACCGTCCACTACTAGCGTAAAGTATAAAATATTTGAGGAACCAGTTATATCTTCCAAAATTACTGTCGCCAAAGAATTATAACTTATTTTGCCAGCAGCTGCTAAATACGCATTGATGAAGAGCATCACTAACATCAAATCCCAAAAATATCTTTTCTTAGATGCGAAATACAGTTTTTTCCATGAACTGACAGCGTTATTTTTATTTTCGGCCTTAGCTGCTTCCATTTTCAGTAAGAGTTTCAATTCAACTTCTGTTACTTTATTTTTTCCACGTAATTTCCAGAAAGCTTTTTCACACTCTTCATACTTTCCTTTAGAAGCAAGCCACTGTGGGCTTTCTACCCAAAAATATGGTATAATTACCCCACCGGCAGCTGGGATAATTGCTATAAGCGCAACAATTCTCCAGTTCAAAAAGATTCCGAGGCAGTGACTAGCTGCCGTTCCAAGTGCTGGTGCAGCAGTTGTAACCAAGTTTAGAAAAAACGCTCTTGCTTTTGGAGATGTATATTCTGATGTAGTACAAATTTTTAAAGTGAAAAGCGCTCCTAACCCAATACCTCCACATGTTCTTGAAAGCATGAACGCAAGCATGTCCTTTGCAAAATATAAAATTATCCAATTTATTATAACTGGCAATGAAAACAGCATGAAACTCCACCTTCGACCAATTTTATTACAGAACAGAGCTGCCAATGTGAATCCAAGAAGACCAATCAATGGAACTCCAGATGCTGGAAAATAAATATTTAAATTGATTTTATTTATTCTATAGAATTAGTTTAATAATTTTTAAGAGAACGCGTTAATTTGGACCGTAGCGGGATTTGAACCCACGTCTCTTGAAAGCCAGGAAAGACGTTCGTGTACGTTACATTCCTTTCTTAGTCCATTCCTCACTTTACAATTAATTCAAATATGATTTTGATATTATTAAATGAAATTATTTCAACAAATTTCTTGTGTAAGCCAAGATAGTTAATCTGACATTTCAAGCAATTTATCGCGACCATTTCATTATACGTTACGTTCATATAGCATTTATACGTTACGTTTCCATAAATATTTATAAAGGCATATTTATTCCTATATAATTCCTATTAGAACTATAATTTCCGTACAAGTTGTAATGAAAATTTTAATAAAAAATGAATTATAAATTATAAATTTATGAATAAATAATATTATGTACCTATTTATTGCAAGAACTAATTAATATCTACTACTTAGTAGTAGTTACTTAGTAGTTTAATACTAGTGCATACTGTGCTTGTGAATTAGTCTCACTTGACAATATACATATATACATACACATAACTATATATATATACAGCTTGTCATTCCGTGTTGAATAGTCATACTCTCTTTTAGTACCTTGTCTTGTTACCAGGGCAAGGAACTTAAAATAATTAATTAGTCAGACGATATGCAGCTGCACTAAAACGTCTTTACAAATTATTTTTTTTATAACATATTTTAAAATAATATTATGTTATATTACACAATATTATTTTGATATGTTATTATTATATAATTGAAATATTACAAAACTCACCAATCATAGATATCTCGTTGGTACTAAAGTTTAGATTTTCTTCATTTTTTTTTAGACTCCGCACCATTCCAGCTGTTTGACCGTAAATAAATCCGTTTGATATGGAAATGGATATCATTCCCATTATGATTATAACCTGTAAAAATATATTAATATACAATGAGGCTATAGGTTCGATCCCCATTCGGGGAAATGAAGAAAAGTCATTCAACACGCAATATGCCAAAAATTCGTTAATTCATTGAATGTTTTGAATTCGTTCTCTCTATATATATCATGAAGCTAAGTTTAAATTATAACTTACTTATTTTAGACAGGAATTTGTTTCACATATTTAACTCAATTTAAATTTTATATATTTTAAATAGTATAGAAATGCACAACCTTTTTCATGTACAACATAATTCTATAACGAAAGTTCTAGTTACAACTATTTTTATTTTATATAAAAGTTTAAAAAATATTATTTTTAATAATGATTTATTTCATAACACATAATGATTTTAGATCGTAATTCAATTTAGTGTATGTTTATATTTAAACTGCTTCAGGATTTTGCAATAAATACACAATAACTCAAAAAAGTTTAAATTAAAAAGCGAAGTAACACAACACTCGGTCTTCCTTCCCTAAGGCTCGAACCCATAACTATCGCGTTTAAAATCTCAAGACATTTTTAAATTAAATTCGCAATAGTCCTTATGCAAATAAACTTTTGTAAGCACTTTTCTCTATTCAGGTGAAACATTTGCTCTTTTTTTAATATAAAACTAAAAATTTTATTATTTCATACTCTTTTATAATTATTCTGTATGAAATTGAAACGATCGTAACTGCAAATTTTTATTGTTTAAAATTTCTTCGACAAATTGACGACAAGCTTTGTTTATTAAAATTGTGTTTAAAATAAAATATCTGTATTTCAAAATTTCACTATAGATTTTTATATAAATATAAATATATGGACACTTTATATAACATATGGACACAACTTACCTTCTGTTTCGTTGAATTCTCCATCACAGAAAACGTCTTCCATTGAATGCTAAGTGTAAACTGGACATACTATTATATACAATATAATAACGATTAAAAGGTAAATATTTACTGTGTACACAAAGACGATACGGCTACGATACGATAATTGTTTATTAATTTATTTATGTTTTTGTATAATTACCACTTATCTTTCTATTTAAATAATGAATGAGAGAGAACAAATGAGTTGTGTTTTTTCTCATTCACTTATTATATTTACTTATTGTTGTTAATTTGTTGTTATTAATTTTTTAATATTGATGCTAATTTTCATCTAATTATATAGAGATATTATGTGATAAGCGTGATGTTGAGTACTGACACTAAATTCAAAGAAACCATGGAAAATAGAATATCTTGACACTAGATTCTCTTTGCTTACCCTGTTATATACAGAATAAAGCGTGAAGCTAAAAAACAAATTATAAGGTACTTCGTCACACGTCTCTCTCACATAGCTCCACTTATTTTCATACATTTCACACTTCATCGCTTTCCACCCGTTTCTGTTTTATAAGCTGCTTAGTTGTGGCCCCCAGAGGTTAATTTTATTGTACTTTAGACCAGACAAATAAAATTGATTAATATTAAAATTTTAGTGTACATTTTTCAGTTAAATAAAAAAATGCGACCCACTCTACATAAAAGTTATTCGTCAATGTTTAACGCAACAAGTTTGAGTAATCATAAATAGTCGTAATTCAAATGAAATCGTATCGTGTTTTATAAAGTATATAATTTGATTAATTTATCCTCTTAAAGTAGAAATTATAATCAATAAAAGAAAACTAAAATATTGTCAAGCGTGTATTGTATTACCTTTGAGGGTTCCAGCTTATTAAATTTTATCATAACACAATATACACATGAAACAGACTGAAATCTGAACAAAATGTTTTGGAGATTCTGCTTATCCCGTGAGCTTATAGAGGGATTTCCTTAATACAACTGTAATTTTTATTTGAAACCAGATGTTCTGTATATAATATTATTTAAAAATATAACGTTAAGTACTTCCCATTCGTACTGACCCCTAAAAGCTTGTAAAACCAGCTTCCATAATATATTTATCTAAACAAATGTATGTAAATTTGACTACAAAGATACAAAAATATTTATCAAGGATGACACTTGACACGCTGTTTTATATTTTATTGTCGCTAAATTTTATTAGTCAAGTAAAGATTTAAATTATTATATAACATGGCCTCTTATGGGATTTTAAGAATAGTTTTTTTTAAAGCCCGTTTAATGGCGTTATATACAGGTAGAGTAAATAGAGTATATAACCAGTAAATAGAGACAGAAAAAAATTACAATTGATGTTTAAATTATATAAATTGTGTATCATATTGCATAATAGGAGAATACTTATTAAAAGGACACGATCACAATATAGAGGGTTAGTAATATAAATAATATTTTACAAAGAAGTAAATTTATAGTTTCATTTTGTTATATTTAATTTATTTACATTAAAATATACTACACGATAAGGCAGGGGCATGGCGTCTTACTGTAAATTATACTGTTATATTTTATTGCGACTAGGTTCTAAACAGTGGGTGCAACCGTCTCTATTGACTTCACAAAATTATAGCCCTACAGCATAGCCTTTGTATAGCCTTTACAAAATAAAAAAAATAATAGTACAGAAAGTATTGGTCTCATACAATTTATAATACCTGTGACATTAAATAAAAATAACGCTTACAAATCATTTGGTAACCCTCACTTGGAACTTAATATCAAATAAAATTTACTATTTAAAGAATAGACAGTACAATTTTCAAACCAGAATTTGTTATATTATTTTTCATAATCAAAAATGTATTTTATTTTAAGGCAATAAGATAATTTATTGAATGCATGGCGCATTGCGAATCAATATTATATACCTTTATAAGCAAGCGTGTAATATTACTAAGTTTAAGCAAAATTTAAAGACGTTTTGATAGTTTGGACATTTTGCGTTGTTTTCGGATTAGTCTTTACTAGAAATGGCCGCGATTTTTTTAAATATTTAAAATTATTAATAAGAATTATTACTTTAACTAAATTGATTGTTCCGAAAAACTTCTTTATTTCTATAGATAGACAGACCGCTTCAGTCTACATTATATAGATTTTACAGTTTTCTCAATTCTTACATGAACAACAAAAATTTCCTTGTCGTAATCTATGCAACATATACATATAAATATAAACCAGCATTTTTTATGAAAAATGATGCAGGACGATGTATTATTGCTTAAACAGTATGATTTTTTTTATTATTATCTGTCTGTATATCTGTTTGTTCATTTGTACAATCAAGTACAGTAATGTGCAAGTACAGAACAGTACAAGTACAAGTACATCTTTAGATGGACTGGATGTTTTGTGGTAAGAAAAAAAATGCACTGAATAAAAGATAGCAAATTAAATTTAAAAAATACTTCAACTGGCACCAACTCTTGTTCATAAGTATCATTTTTTTTTTCAGTTCGTGTTTAAGTTTATCTGTACGGCTTGGCACAATTTTGAAGTCGGTTAATTTTTTTATATAATAGCATTTGCTAAGTTTCTGATCGCCTCTTCTCAAAACTACTTCCTAGCCGGTGGTAACTCAATCGATGATTCAAGTGCTTACAAATTGACTTTAACCTTATTCAAATATAAAGTATATTTGCATAGACTATTGAATGTTATTATTTCAAATTTTCATAAATATTCTTGTTTTAAGAAATATTATAGTTGTAAAAGTCCATAAAATATTTATCTCTATGTGCCCATTAACACTCCGACGCTCTGAAATAATGTATTTTTACAAAATATTATTAATATATATATTTTTACAATATATAAGAATTCTAAGAAAAATATGGGTCAAGTTCGAATCACACTTATCACCCTTAGAGTTCCGTACCAATTATATGATTGCAGTTCAGCTGATAGGACAAGTTATAAAATTTGACAAACTTAAATTTGGAGGCATCTGTACTTATCCGTACTAATATAATAAATGCGAAAGTAAGTGTCTCTCTGTAATGAATTTGATATAGAGATATAGTTGATCTTGAAAAAGAACAGAGACTATGTTTTATCGCTAAAAAAGGGGTAGAAGGAATTAAAAGAGGGGGTTAATATTTCTAAGAAAATTGATCATTGTTAAAGATAAAACTGCGAAACGTTGTATTTGGACACTTAATGAGAAAGGAAAGGACATATTGTACTTTAAGTTCTCGACGGGAAATATCCTATAAGTTTTGATTACGAGGAGGATTTCATATAAAATTTGGCAAAAACGAAGCATAATTTTTCTATACCCTAAGGAACTATATATTTGAATATTTGATATTAATATCAGCTTGATACCGTTATGCAATCTTGAGAAAAATGATTTTAAGAGACGTACGTACAGACAGATATATTGACAACAAACTTATCCTATAAGGGTTTTGGCCCCAACTTTCCTTTGGGATTATAGCTTAGAATTTTATTATGGCTTAGAATTTTGAAGTCAATTTCACAAAAAATATTGTGGCTAATTTTTGCTGGAGTGATATTCTAGGCTCACAGGCATCTGAGTACTTTTTAAAATATTTATCATCTTTGTCCTGAAATATATCATAAGATATTAACATTTATAGTACAAATATCCAAAGATGTGGCATTTTGTTCATCACAAAATGAGGCTTTTAGCGCCTCCACTAAACTCAGGTGAAAAGTGGAGACCAAATTTTTTGTTGTGTAGCAAGTTCATTAGTATATCATTTTGAGATTTTCGTATCATTGATATATATATATATATATATATATATATATATATATATATATATATATTATATATATATATATATATATATATATATATATATATATATATATATATATATTCACTATCCTCTTGGAATTACGTCACGTCACCTCACGTCACATACACTAAATCGTTGATTTAATGAAGCTTTCCTTCCTAATGTTATTCCGATACTTCCGCATTGTCACATTATTCAATTTGAAAGTAAGAAATTAAGTTTTGTTTTTCGTAGATAGAGCTTAATAAGATTAAATTATATATGTATAGCTATGAATGTTGTATATATATAAATATTCGTATCTGGCCTTCAAATTTGTTACTATGTTAGTTTAAAATTAACATATTATAGTCATTAGTGTGTAAAAAGAAGTTTATTTATAATTTATAGTATCTCCTATATTTATAGTTTCTCCTATATTGTTTTAGACTAGAGGCAGTGATAAAGCATTCATTGTATATTCCGTTTAATTTTTAACTTCATCAATGTTATGGGAGAATGAATGTTACTATTAATTCATGTATAATTGGTGCACTATTAACTATTAAAATTAGTCACAAGCTTGATTTTTTATACATTTGTGTATAGATACAATAAAGTGTAGCCTATGACTAGAGCCTATGCTCTAAATTAGAACGTATAAAATATTACAAATAAATACAGATTTCCAATATTTATCACTTCAAATATATTTTAAACCAAATTAAATGTTAGAATTCTCTTTCTATGAGCCCAAGAAATAAGTAACATCAAACACTTTTGCCCGTCGATTGAACAAACGCGATTATATTTTTTTTTTACATAAGTACCCTGTCAGTATATATAAAATTTCTTCCTTACTGAGTGTCCGACTGACACGGTCTAAACTACTGGCCGTAGAAAGCTGAAAAAGATTTCTAATGTTAATATGTTAAATGTTCACATAAACGAAGTCGTGGGTTATAACTTGTATAAATATAAAAAATGAGCTAAAAGTTAAAAAAAGACCGGCTAGTTAAGAACTATGTCTAAACTGAAAAATAATTAGAAATGAATTAATGGTTAACCAACTGACGAACAAGGTGAGAGTTAAGTAGAGAAAATCCTTAATTATCTCTGACTATTTTAGTTGAAAAAGTTATAATAGCTGTATATGTCGGTACTAAACCAAAGTTTTGATGTTAGGAGGCATTTATCATAACGAAAATACAAACTAATAACAATAGTTGGTTTATTCACATGCGATAATTAGTACAGAACTCTGGTAAGAAGTCTTAATTTTACATAATTTAATACTTTTTATCAATTAATAATCAATATATCAATTCAAAAACAATGTAGCAACTGCAATTTGTGTTCAATACACGAAATTTATCTTATAAAAAAAACATTTATATTACAAATAGGTCTTACATATTTGAATATGTATATAATAATTTTAATAAGTTGCTTTCCTTGTATAATTTAAATAAGAAAAGGTTAAAAGTAGTTGTTACTAATTGGCTAATTGGTTGCTATGTTTTGGCATCTTATGAAAATAATGAAAAAGTTTTAAAGATCTTAAGGTGACATTTTATGTATAATATTCACTCAACATAGCAAGCATACACACACACACACACACACACACGCATGCGCACACACACACACTTTTTTTTTGTCTAATATTTGTTTGTGACTACATTATTTTGTGTTCAAAAGCCTTGTTTACATTATTTGCTACTGAGGTGGAGACCTGGTGACCTGTGGCACGGGTTCCGAACCTATCACAGGCACCAGCAACCTACAATTGGCTAGTGTTACAATGGCTTAATAGGTTGTATCTTTATTATTTGTTGTTAGTTGAAATAAATAAATATTATTATATTATTATTATTATTCATTTGAATAATCAAACAATAATTTGAATACTAAATATTTTCCAAACAATAAAATCATTATATGTATATTAATTAACTTGCGCCCATATATACGATATTCCAATACTTTACCCATCTGAATTTTTTTACGTACACCAAACAGCAATAACGTAGCGCTAGCAAACATTTCATTCGCTAATTGAATAAGCACCGCAGTGATCCCGGCATCGCGGGATTGTGCGGGATGGCCTCTATTTGTTACCTGGCTTTGCGGGATTCACGTATTGGCAACTATTGCTTTCAACTTTCATATTGAATTCACCGGTATACGGTATGTGACTGTCACGGTGCCTTAAGCTTTAAGTCTTTGTTTTGTTGGGATTTAGGAGATTGGGTCACAAACAATATTGGTATATCTTTTTTGTGTGTAAAGTGTTTTTTAAATGTTGTCTTGTTTTTTTATTACTCACGTTTCATATAGGATAAAGGTAGTGAGAATCTAATGATAAATCAATATATCATCTTAGTATACTATCGTGTTTGTGTTCTTTTAATATTTATTACGTATGGAAGGTAAGGTATGCTTTATCCGTGGCTTTGTCTGTTTAGTCAAAAGGAGGAACATGAGGCACAATTATTTTTATTAATTAAAAATAATTGTGCCTCATGTTCGCAAAAGGTCTCAAATCGTGCCGTTTTTACAACATTTTTATTATTGATAAGAAAATAATACGTCAAATTCTTATAAAATTTACTGATTGGTATAGTGAGGATAAAAAAGAATAATTCCAGCTCAAGAAATGTAAGTCATATTCACCTTAATCTATTAAATTACTCTATAAAAAAATATTATTAAATTTACTATGTCATAAATGCTACAAAATGAGGCTGTGATGGCGCAGCGGCAAAGTGTCTAAGTATTGCGAGTTCACAATTATTTAGTTTCCTCTCTGACGTATACATATCCTTTGTGTACTTTTCAAACAGATTAGGGTACTAGGGTTAGTGATATACATATATATATATATATATATATATATATATATATATATATATATATATATATATATATATATATATATATATATATATATATATATATATATATATATATATATATATATATATATATATATATATATATATATATATATATATTTAATATAATTTAAAAATAAAATAATTTCATTTCATAATTTAATTCAATTTAAAAATAAAAGCAAAAACCGACTTCTAGACAACAGATTACACTACCTGGCTTAAGCAAAAAACTACTAATTATAAGTAAATATACTAAAATAACAATTAAGAAAATTATTTGTAATCCGTATTATTATTATTAATAACATTATTTCATTGGATTTTTTGTATAAAAGTTAAAGTAACTAACTGGAACTATCGACACTAGATCATCAAAATC
>JAXRJS010000040.1:4685000-4905000 GCA_037127375.1 Dione juno
TTCTTCGATAAATAGTACGAAACATATTGCAAAATTAAAGAATTTCTCGTATTTAACTATCTAACGGCGACTGGGGATTGAACCCACTACTAATTCACACACAGCCAACTTAACAAGTGACATTTCATACAAGTGTTGGATGCTATGCGGCCAGGATTGTCTCACTTTAATCTTAGTATTACGTAAAATTAGAAGATATATAATAATGTATATAAAGACTAAGATTTTATTTTAGTTTTATATACATTAGTAAACCGCGACGGGTTTGACTTCCACTCGGAGAGAATGAAATAATTTAATTTTCTTCGCTCTGGAAATAAGGCAAAAGCGCGGTGTTGAGCTCCGCCACTCAACACACCATGCCTCGAAAGGCGGAAAGCAGAGAGCGGAGTGTCTTAACACTTGGTTCCTTGAGCCTGCGGTTCCCTCTATCTACTTTGCTATACGCGCGATACAGCGATAAGTTGAAAACGAAGTTGTGTAGTTGTCTATCAGTTAACAATACTACACGGCATAGCTTTCAAAGACAAAAGTCGTACTAAATTCAAATTATAAATATAAAAGGAGCTTAAGCTCTTGAGGTAGCTAATTATTTGTATATCAAACTATTCACGTTTCCTAATTGACCTATTTAGTACAATATATCATATCTCCAGCATATCATACCAAATATATAAAAAATCCGTAACACTAGATGATTTCCCCGCTTTGGCATTGTTTTCCACCACTCAATAAGCGATGCTTCGAACATAGCGGAAATGGGCTCTGACGGCTATATGCAAGAAACGTAAAACAATATTGAAATATATAGTAAACCACCACAATGGCTATTTTCTATTATTTACCGGAAATGAAGCTGGTCGAGTAACATCTCCTACCATAGCAGATAGTAGATTGATGGCGATATGAATCCCATTCACTGTTAAAGAAACAGTATTTGTATATAGTATTTATTTTTATTTTATACTTGATGGAAGAGATTGTCTCATAACTTAGCGGAAATATATATATATATATATATATATATATATATATATATATATATATATATATATATATATATATATATATATATATATATATATATATTTCAGCATCGAACCCACAACCGTCGTGCTTACAGTCAGACATTGTATTCTACCTCGTGATGGAAAGGTCATAGTATAATATTGTTATAAAGTAATTTACAATTAAATTAATAATTAAAGTTTAATATTAATCTAGTAATAATAATGATAGTTCAATTCAAGCCATATGTGACGATTCTCCATTCTAATGAAACTTACTTAAGACTAACACTGTACATACTGTACTGTACTGTATAAATATCTATCACTTTACTAATTTGCTTGTAATTCAGATTGCTGAGTGCTATCAATTGTATGACATTGATTTTGCCAACCGAAATTTGTGGATGTTTCAATATATAATAGTATTTGTGTTGAGGGTTCCGTACATAAAAAAAAATGAAAAGGAATCTTTATAGGATTACTTTGTTGTCCGTCTGTCTGTTTATCCCTCTATGAAGATGATTTTTCGCACTATATCTTAAAGGTATGAAGCTAAAATTAATATCAAATATCCAGATCAAAAGTCCCTTAAAAAACAGGAAAGAAATATTTTTTTTTACTTACACACTGTAACCCGAACATAATAGGGTAGGCAGAGGGAACCGTAGGTTGAAGACGAAACGAGAAGAAGAACGAAAGAAACGAAAGAAGAAGAAACCTAGTATTAAGGACACTCCGTTACCCACTTTTTCGCCAATCAAGGCATTGCGTGTAGAGTGGCGGAACTTAACGCCGCGGTTTGCCTTGTTGCTAGAGCGAAGAAAATGGATAATTTCAATAATAATTTCCTTTAACACTCATAATTACGTAATATGAAAATTCTTACCAAAAACCAATACAGGTGAAATTGAACCTTCAACCGTAACCATGTACAATGAACGCAACCAGTGCGCAACTGCACGATCGCATCTTATAATGTATGTACATATATACTATAAGTGTTCATTCGGATGTACATCGTTTATTCGCTTGTCAGATGCATCTTTCTCATTTAGTGTCCATTCGAAAGAGATGTTTATTTTCCTTAATGGAATTTAAAAAATGTACTCGCCTATTTTATTGTTAAGACTATTTTTTACAAAAGAAATTTATTTAAATATATATATACACATATATATATATATATATATATATATATATATATATATATATATATATATATATATATATATATATATATATATATATATATCTTTCACAATTATATAGATTAAATTAATATAAACAATATATATTTGGATAGAACACAACGCTTCAGGCGATCAAGCTACCCAACTCATAGATGTGTGTAACTTTTGTATAATTTGTTAATTGACCAAATAACTAATTTATATCATTTATTATTAGGAAAAAACGTTTAGTCACACAATGCCTAGAATTAATTAATTCTTAATTTTATTTACATACCTGCTACCTACTTATAATCATATTCACATACATTTTAGATCGATGTCAGATTTTACTATTCTACTAGTAGCCAATATAACACCTTTTAGAGCAATCCAGTTTACCGCTAACCTTGCTCGGACGACGTGAGAGGAATTTTAAGTACATCGAAATATGAAAGAGTCATATTTTACTAAATCTGATTGGGACTTTAAGGTAAAGAGTTGGTAAATTTAGTTTTTTTTTGCAACGCTATAGATGTGGGTTCAAAGCCAATGTGAAACTATTTTTTCGTCTTATATAAGATAAACAGACTAAGCAGATTTTATATTTAATATTTTTAAATGAATTTTCTTTTTCTTGTTAATCTCATAAACGGCTGGCATAATTCTTGTACTGTCTAGATGGTAATATTTATAGCTTTAAGAAATCACGATACAAAGATTGGGGCCGTCATGACGCAGCGTATCGGGGATAATGAATTACTTTCATTTTATTCGCTCTAGTCAGAAGGCAAATTGCGGTGTTGAGTTCCGCCATTTAACACGCAGTGTCTCAAAAAGGCGGAGAGCGGAGAATTCTCCCTACCCCGCTATGTATACAGCGTGAAGTTAAAAAAACTATACAAAGAATAGCCATATTATTTTTTATTGTTCCTTCACTAAAATCGATTATTTTCGTCAAATATCTCATATTCTTATATTATATACAATCTCAAACATTTTTAGTTAGTACGAAAAGTATATAAATACAATTTTCTTTCCAGGTCACATATAAAAGGGTTGAAATTTAAAAAAAAAAGCTCCCAGGTCATAGCAATTTTCCATAGTCTACAATAAATCAAAGATATTAACAATGGGCGTCGCGTCTACAAAGGGGCGACATGGCGACACGAACAGATGGAGTGACGTCGGCGAGGACACTTGCGGTTACATCAATCACCGACCGTATTAGCTGCTGAAATATTTCTATACTAATTTGTTATATAATATTTTTCTATATAAAATGTATGAGAGACAGTAGAAATAACGGGTTCAAACACCACTTGAAAAAATAGCTTATAAATTAATAAGTACAAGAACGGCCCCGTTGTGGCGCAGCGTCACAGTTTCTGACTTTAAATGCGCTGGTACGTGAGTTCTATTCCCAGTCGGGGAGAAGTTAAAAAAAAACCTACTACCAGAATTTCCTAGCCGGATGACAAGGCTAGCACTTAATTCACTCGCTGGTACTTCTTAATTAATATTATAAAAAGGTCGGTAAATAGGCCCTATAGTTATTTATCGAAATTTTGACGTATATGAAATGAATTCAAAATGAGGACATCACTATCATATCAACATTAATACAATTTATTCAAAGTAAAGAAATATTATTTGAACCGATCTCAAAAAAGGAGGAGGTTCTATTAGACTAGACAGTCGTAGGAAATAAAGTAAAACATATGAACGGAGTGTTCGACCGCGACGCTGTTGAGGCCGTACTATCAATCACAGGCCGAATTAGGAACAGACGTGGTCTGAAATTGGTTATTAGATTATTCTTTTATTCGTTCGTGTCAAAAGTTTCGGTCTACTGTGGAATAGCTTATTATGGTAGTTTCTATAAATATATGAAGACTTTACTTGGTTAGGGAATGGAAAGTTGGATTGAACTGCTAGTATATATATATATATATATATATATATATATATATATATATATATATATATATATATATATATATATATATATATATATATATATATATATATATATATATATATATATATATATATATATATATATATATATATATATATATATATATATATATATATGTATATATTATATGTATATATATATATATATATATATATATATATATATATATATATATATATATATATATATATATATATATATATATATATATATATATATATATATATATATATATATATATATATATATATATATATATATATATTAATATATATATATATATATATATATATTATATATATATATATATATATATATATATATATACATATATATACATATATATATACATATATATATATATATATACATATATATATACATATATATATATATATATATATATATATATATATATATATATATATATATATATATATATATATAGAATGGGTATATGGGAATGGGAATATTGGCTCTCTAACCGGACGATGCAGGGAACTAACAGATGTACTCATGAGGCGTCGGGTCCAGTGTGCTTTCCTTCAGGAAACGCGCTGGAAGGGCAATAAGTCGCGTAACATCGGACAGGGTTACCAGCTCATATACACTGGGTCTCCTTCCGGTAAAACTGGTGTAGCAGTAGTTTTATCTGAAGAGCTACGGAATGGTCTCCTCGAAGTTGACCGACGCAGTGACCGCCTGATGCGGGTGAAGGTACTGGTTGAGGGGGCTATCGCCAACTTAATTAGTGCATACGCTCCCCAGGCTGGTTGTAACGGGGCCGAAAAGGAGTCATTCTGGGAGCAATATGAAGAGGTTCTACTCGCTATACCATCTACCGAGGTGATCATAGTTGGGGGAGACCTTAACGGTCACGTGGGTAAGGCTGCGGATACGTATGAACGTGTCCACGGTGGTTTTGGTCACGGTCGCCGCAATATAGAGGGCGAAAATATCCTAAGAACCTGTATTGCATCTGATCTGGCCATCGTGAATACGTTCTTCCAAAAGAGTCCGCAGCATCTTATTACGTATGCGAGTGGACTCCATTCAACCCAAATAGATTACCTATTGACCAGGCGGTGTCATGTTGGCAAGGTAACTAACTGTAAAGTCATTCCTGGTGAAAGCCTCACGGCCCAACATCGTCTTCTTGTCATGGATTATGTCGTTACCCCGCTAAAGAAATTAGCCGAGACGCGTAAGTCTAAGATCAAGTGGTGGTTGCTGAATGGACCGATGCAGACCGACTTTCTGGCAGAAGTTAACAGTCAAAATTTATCAACTAACACCGAAACTGCTCAGGATGCTTGGGATCGAGCTCAGTCAGCAATCATTACGGCTGGTAAGCATGTTCTTGGCGTTTCTAAGGGAGGACGTATTATGGACAGGGAGACATGGTGGTGGAATGACAAGGTACAAGAGGTGATTCATGATAAGAAGACTGCATTTAAGGAGTGGCAGCGTTCCAACTCTCCTGAAGACAGGCTGGAGTACATAGCAGCAAAACGTGCCAGCAAAAGAGCTGTAGCCAGAGCCCGCAGTGAAAGTTTATTACCTCTATATGATAAACTTGAAACTGTGGAGGGGCAGAAGCTCATCTACAAATTGGCACGTGCTCGGGATAAAGCGACGCAAGATATCACAAAATGTCTTTGCGTCAGAGATTCCCAGGGCAAGCTGCTCTGTAGTCATGCTTCTGTGAAGGAGAGGTGGAGAAGTTACTTCTTGGAGCTGCTGAATACTCAGCACCCGGGTAGTATTCCGTCTGAACCACCTCCTAACCTGGGACTTATTGCTCCAATAACCCTTGATGAAACTCGAAATTGTCTTCGACGCATGAAGAACGGCAAGGCGGTGGGACCTGATGATATCCCGATCGAAGCGTGGAAATCATTGGGCTCTCGTGGTGTGCTCATGCTTACTGATCTTTTTAACCGCATTTTGAACACTGGGACGATGCCACATCAATGGCGGCACAGTTTTATTACCCTTATTTACAAAGGAAGGGGAAGGCCAAAGGGATCCCTGAATCCTATGTTGCTATTATCAGAGACATGTACAACGACTCTGTTTCTACAGTTAGGACCGCTGTTGGCGATACCAAACCCTTCCCAATTACAGTAGGGGTTCACCAAGGCTCAGCTCTTAGTCCACTTTTGTTTAATGTAGTGCTAGATACTGTCACGGCTCACATCCAGGACCAGCCTCCATGGCTGATGATGTATGCCGATGACATAGTACTCATTGACGAGAACCGACTGATGCTGGAGCGTAAAGTGAATGCCTGGAAGGGTGTGCTTGAGAACGGTGGTCTTAAACTGAATGTGTCAAAGACCGAGTACATGGCTTGCGGGAACCCAGACTCGAGCACCATCCACATCGGGCCTGAGCCAGCCGTTAAGTCGGAGAAGTTCAGGTACCTTGGATCCATTATGCACGAGTCCGGATGCATCGACTACGATGTCCACGCTCGGGTTAGCGCTGCTTGGGCCAAATGGCGGGAGGTCACTGGTGTGGTCTGCGATCGCAGAATACCGCCCAAACTCAAGGGGCTGATATACAAGAGCATGATCCGACCAGTTCTTCTATACGGCAGCGAATGTTGGCCAGCATTATCTCGGCACACTCAGGAGCTTCACGTAACGGAGATGAAGATGCTGAGGTGGATGTGTGGCGTTACTCGGGCTGACCGCATACGCAACACATTCATTCGAGGTATTCTTGGGGTCCGTGACGTAGCGGATAAGCTCCAAGAGCGTCGTTTGAGATGGTATGGCCACGTTTTGCGCCAGGCCTAAGAACTACGTCGGAAGAAAATGCCTTGATATGTCTGTCCCTGGAGTAAGACCCCCCGGACGCCCAAGGAAGCGATGGCTGGACGTCGTGACGCACGACATGAGAGCCAATGGACTAACCACTGAGGATGCTCAAGACCGTGCAAAGTGGAGTAGACTGAGTAGGAAAGCAGACACTGGCAATAGGCTGGGATAATGCTAAGTGGAAGAAGAATGGGTATATGCTATAATGCGAGATACAATCGTGAAGCTAAAAAAATAATGTTATAAAAATCAATATGTGATCTGTGACACCGCGTTTAGTTACACAACTCTACACACAATGTCAAACATTGTTTACACAAACCAAAAAGTTTTGTTTCAAAATTGAAACCTGTCAAAGTGAAAGGTCTCCTATAAATTGATTTTCTCATACAGAAGAAAAATTTCGTCAATTTTCTCTTTTAAAAATTATACCTTGACATTTAATTGAATCGTTACGAAACGTTTAAATGAATTTTCTTATTTTTTTGCACAAGAAGTATATTTAAAATTATATTATCGTTATAATGCTAGTTATATCTTTAACATTCACAGATCTGTCGCTTTAATGTGACATATAGGATTAACTGGTCTTTGGTCGATTTTGAGATGAGATATTATGTTTTTTTATTGGTCAAAGCGCTTGGACGATTTCCAAGAGGCGCGGGTTCGAATCCCGCTGCGTGCAAATTTTTATATGTTTTCTTTAAGTATTTTTCTATCCTTCGTGTGTATTAACACTTTAATAATTGAATTCTTTATTTTACAAACAAGATTTTTTTAATATTTTCACATAATAAATAAAATGTCCTCTGTAAATTATTTATATTAATCCTAAAACACAATAACATTTTAAAATAACTAAAACAGCAAATGCAAGAGACAAGTCAGCTTAAATGTGACAGAGCTTTAAAGCTATTCTCAAATCCATCAGAAATAGAAATGGCTGGTACGCAATCAAATGCAATTGTCACCAGGTCCATTGTGCTTAGCCTGTGTATGGCTAGGGTTAGATTTCATTTTATTCCCTAGGAACTTCAATGAGAACTAGTAAATTGCAAGTAGATTTAGGCGTTTTAGCATTGATGTATCCGTATTGAGCCTCAGATTGATGGCCTTGTTGATCTATAGGCTATTTGTTTGGCGGAAATTGCTTATTGTAGAGTCCATTTTCGACTTTGGTATAGAGCAATTAGAGGCACGATGAAAAGAAATGCCTAGATTTAGCTAGATAGAAGCTTAGCGAATTTCAAAAGCGTAGCTTTAAGTAATATGGAAAAATAATATAAGTATAAAATTAAGCATTAGTTTACTCAAGAAGTGCATAATTGAGAAAAAAGATGTCTAAAATTTTTATATTAACCATGTTTCTGATTACTTCATATTTGTTTCTATTTTCAATTTTTGTGTTATATATTTGTTTATTATATTATAAAGATACTATACTAGAAGACTATAAACGTGAGGGTTGTAGGTTCAATTCCCAATTGGGGAAGTGAATTATTTTCATAACCTCTAATTAAATCAACGCAATGTCTCAAAAATTGAGCGGAAAGCGGGAAACGGAAACGGAACCTTGTATAACGCATGGTTCCCTCTGCATAGCCCTGCTATGCAGCGTGAAGCTATAAGATACGTCTCTAATCGTATACTCACAGAGTTCTATTCATGCGAATAAAATCGATTTGGTCCGGTAGTCTTTATTTATTTTTGTAAACTATCGTTCTGTTGCACTTTTCCAATAAAGAGATGAACATCTGAACGCTTATTCAATCTCAGCAATCTTTACAGCTGAAGTGGTTGTTCATTCGAAACTGGCAAAGTGTTTTAACACTTAATAATATTTACAGTTAGTACATTTTTGATTGTCCACAATGATTCTAAGGTGAAATTGGACTTTCTCCGCATATTCTAGGATAGGCGGAACTCTCTATTCACCACTTTTAACGTTGCAGCTTTTGACTTGCGGAACTCAACGTCGCTCTTTATCACTAGAGTGGGGATATTAATTAGTTCCACGACAAACCCACGATTATGAGCACTCACAATTAGATCGTTGTGCCACTATAGTTTTATGACAATTTACCTATAAATTATCGCTCTATATTTTTATCATTGCCACAGGTAAAATCTAGCGCAGTAATTAAATATCAATATTACTAGACCAGCGTCGCACTTTCTGAAAGTATCTGATTGTACTTACGTAATTTTGAGTTCGATTCCCGCTCAGGGGTTCATTTTATTTAAATTATTTGAATTTCCTCACTCCACAGCACGACGTTGGATTTCTCCACTTAACAAACAACGTCTTAAAATTAGGTGGAAAGTATATAATAGAGTATTAACGTTGACTTATCTCGACACCATCATCTCACTAAATGCACTTGTATCGACAATCCACTACAAAAATACATTGTAATTCAGTAAAATTCCCATTGAATATATATCTTGGTTCCCGCCGTAGAGCCATTAAGGCATTATTTTCAGTTCAAAAGACATAGAACAGTTTGTCCGCCATCTAGATAATAAACGAGCTCTATCTTTTGTCATTTCAACTGGATGAAACAAAACGGCCGACATTTAAAAAGCAAATAAGTCAGTGCTAATTATTTTCATTTGACTTTGATATTGTTATAATTTGTGGAAATTAGTTATTTTATAGAGGACATTTTTTAGTTTATACCACAATTTAGCTCGAATATTTAAATTATTGTATAAAATAAAGGTTTTTAGCTTACAAATATTAAAATTAAATTTGTACCCCAATACATAATGTTACTAGGCTAAGCTAAGAGAATGGTATAATTTACATATTACTAGAGTGTGCGTGGCACAGTAGGACAAGATATCATTTTAAATACTATGGTGATAGATTCAAATCAAGAATGAACTATGTTAAATTTCCCGATATATAAGACATTATGGGGCGTTGACTTCTACCACTTAAGATTTTCCACTATTCGCCGGAAATTGAAGAATGGAGTGTCGTTACACTACTTTCTCTCTGCCTACCCTATTATTATAATCGCGGTAATTCTTTTTTTGTTCAGCTGCCCACTGTATCCCGCATATAACTGGACCGAAAGATCTTATGTCAAAACACACATAGTTCTTCGCTATCTTTCTGATTTATAAACATTGTTGAGTGATGGAACTCAACGCTGCACATGTAACCATATCGAAAATAATTCTATATCACATTTTAATCCATGAACACCCTGTATAATCTACCTTTTATCTGGCTCTACGGGATCAAAAACCATACTGTTTAGTTTTATAATACATTCAGTACTATTAAAAATGTACCTACATTTACAGAAGCCATGTAAAATCCGTCAATGTGTATAATCAACAGCAATTGTGTCAATACAATGCATATTACGTCGGTCAGCTTTATTTTAGTCCCAGGGTGCAGCTGCGAGAGCGGATATGCGGCAATCAGTGGTCGCTCTAACACTTTGGTACTACAAATTGATGGGGCGAAGGCAAAATTATTACAATTTTTGGAGATTTTTGCTTAAAATAAAGAAAAATATCTATATTTAATCTGATATAAGAGATCCAATTAAGATGATGTTATGATACTATATGTTTTTGGCAATATATTCGACATAGTACGTATCTAGTAGATAAACAATTTAATATAAAAGGAATATTTCTTGTTCACTCATTAAGCAATACTCGCCTGTTTTCTGATTTTTGATTTTTTTTACGCGCCTTTTTGTAAATGGACTGTATTTTATGGTATTTCCCTTTGATAATCATTAAAGTTACTCAAACATAGGTCCGAGTAGACTATAATCCACCCACATTCTCTCTTAAACTACAAATATTGCCCAAATTTATTATTTTGCAACAGTAAAAAAAAATTAAATTAAATTAGCTTCAGGCTTTTTCCGTATATGGCCAGGTAGGTAGAGGGAACTGTAGGTAAAAGTAACCTAGTGTTAAGACACTCCGTTCCCCGCTTTCCGCCTTTAGAGGCATGACGTGTTGAGTGGCGGAAAAGAAAAATGTAAATCATTCATTCTCCCCGACTGAGAATCGAACCCACAAACCGTCGCGTTTACAGGCAGAGGCTATGCCTCTAATAATATAACATTACTTGTAAATTGATATGAAATTAGCACAAACTGAACAGTGTTTGTGTTCTTATAGATAGAATATTGTATTTTCATTCCATCTGTTTCGTGAGACAAGGGAGGTACAAATAATGAAAGCTCATTTTCCTACTAGTTTATCAACTACTTTATATTACACATATTATATGGTTGAAATTACTTTTTTTTAACTCTACATCAATATATTTGTGCGTAAATTGGACAAAATAGTGACAAATCACTAGACTCTCTGCATATTATTGTTATTGCTTCCTTCCTACAATATTATAATAACAACTCTATAAAATTCAGGACAGCATTTTTAGTTACGTTCTCGTTTTTATCTACAGCGTTACGAATGCAGTTGGTATACCGAATATACCAACTGCATTCGTTGAAATACTTACCACTAGAAACGTGTTTCAGCCAGCGGCGAGGAGATCGTTATATTTTTCCCTTTCATTTTGCATATTGTAAAAAAGTCTCGATATATATATATATATATATATATATATATATATATATATATATATATATATATATATATATATATATATATATATATATATATATATATATATATATATATATATATATATATATATATATATATATATTATATATATATATATATATATATATATATATATATATATATATATATATATATATATATATATATATATATATATATATATATATATATATATATATATATATAATATATATATATATAATATATATATATATATATATAGGATTTTGTTTTTTACATTTGTAATAGTGATTTTTTTCGCCTTGTGTAGTGTGACTAAGTATGTAGAAAAAAAAAGCACTTGGCTCTGACCGTATAGTTTGAAAGCTTCACACTTTTTCTCTCCTAAGTTGCTGCAGAATAAGCAGAGGGAACTGATGTTAAGACTTGAGAAATTGCATATTACGTACTGGAACTTAAATCCTCTTAAACCTCGTGAACCCACAACCGTCTTGTCTAAGACTGTATTTCTAATATGAATATTAATTGCTAATCTCAATACTACGCTTACTATTAATATATAGTAACTAACTAACCTCAAAATGCATATTTATCAATACTATACTATATTAAAACAGAAAAAGAATTGTGTCTTTCATATTGAATATTTTTACGAAAAAGTTAAGCAGGGATGTATAAAAACACTTATAGAATATGAATCTGATTTTTAAAATCTTGTCTGTCTGTTTGTAAACGCACATCTTCGGACCTATTGGATGGATTTGAAGGAAACTATTTTGTTGTATTTGTTAGGTCAGGACAGGATCTAGGGTAAAATAGATTTTAAGGATTAGCATATCCAATGCAGAACCAAGAACAAAAAATGATTGAACTAATGAAATCAGGATATATCTCTTTAGCGATAGTTGTTGAGCGTGATAAGCACTTTTCATCTAACAACTTACCAACTATGCCCAGTTTAACTTGATTTGATTAGTTTATAACATGGACATACATTTCTATTGATTACTATACAGAACTATGTCTAAATCATACATAATTTATATTAACAAGTAGTGAAATATAAAAAAATACTTGTCATTTTAGCTAGTGAAGTACGCAAAGCAATTTGCTCAATAACGGACAAGGTAAGAGGTCTTTGTCGCTTCCTACGTCGCTACATATTTGCATACAAACAATGGTAACAATACAAAGACTACACTCATTTAAAATAAGGTTCTAACATAAATGTGATTAATGATGACGAGTCTTAATTATTTATTATTATTATTAACTTAGTTAATATTGGGATTCTGTAAAGCTTCGTTAGAAGAATAAATCTACAAGAGTTTTGTTATTAGTTTTTGTGGTATGGAACCATAAAAACTTTCGTTTCTTATAGGTTTACTTGAAGCTCATTTTTCTCAAGTTCACATTTTTCAAGCTGAAATTGATATTAAACATCTAAGTCCAATATACCTTGGAGCATAGAAAAAATAAGCTTCTAAGTTAACAATTAGATAATTATATATAATTTAATTACTCTAAACTACTATCCATATGTATAGGCTAGATAAATACAAAATATATCGATAGATTTTTTTACCTATCATTGTATAGCGAAGCCAATGAGATACCGTCCTTTAAAACAAAATTGTATATTTCAAATAAAGCAAATCATACTGCTAGATGAAAGAGTACAATAAAAATAAAATACAAAAAATTGAAGAGCAAGACATATATAATATTGATATGTATTTACAATATGGAATTGTTCATAAATAGCTTCACAATAAACGTAAATATTCATCGATGTGGGAATTTGAACGGAATTGTGAGATGTTGCTTTAACATTTGCAATTTTTCTCTCTTATTATTTTTTTAACTGATTCCAAGGAACGATGTAAGAATATGATATAATGTACACTTTTTATTTATTTTGGAAGCTAAGTAGTGAGGACTTTACTACGTGTTTGTACTAATTTATATATTTTTTTAGTGTTTTTAAGAGAAATTTCTAGGTAGTGAGGACTTACTACGTATTTGTACGAATTTATAATTTGTTGGTGTTTTTTTTACAGAAATTTATAGGTAATGGGGACTTTAGTACGTGTTTGTACTAATTTATAATTTTTTTTAGTGTTTTCAACAGAAATTTCCAGGTAGTGAGGACTTTAGTACAAACTTGAGTATACTAATTTATATACAATTTTGGTGTTTTTGACAGACTTTTTTTTTAAATATCTCCGTTTTCCAGTTTTCATTGTTAAGTGGAGACCAGGATACCAAGATTACAAATGTGACGTTTTAATTGATACGCTGACCCGTGGCGCAGTGGGACAGATCGCGAATGTACACGCGATGGCTGTAGGTTAGGTTAACTGAGAATATAATTATATTTAAATATATTCAATTCTTCTTCATTTACAAGCCGCAGCGTAGAGTTCCGCAACTCAAACCGCATGCCAACGAGAACGCTTTAATCATGATATATTCTATGCCTATAGTAAGATACGAAGCAAAAACAATTTTTAAAAAATTTAAAAATCAAGACTTTAATTCCAACCTACGACCGTTTATAATATTTCACATTCACGTTGGTATATACTCTGTTATATTAATAATAATTTCCTTAAAACACATCTTCCGCATTTATATTATAATGAAGCTTTTGTGCGGAAAGACAGGAAAACCTGTCACGTTCATACCACAGTATTAATTTCCACGCAATGCGCACAAAGTATGGCCGCGGAATCTGAAGTGTCTTATACAAGGACAAATTAAAATTATAATATAAAATTATGGTAATTATTTAGTTAAGAAAATGAAATACTACAAATCTATGAGGGCGTTAGTAGTTGGTTGGTAGCTTTTTTTTAATATCATTTTAGAGTCAAGCCAAATGAGTTTGCAAGATATACGGAAAGTTATGGATAGTGTCCTAACACTATGTCTACATTTTGCAGATTACTCAACGAACAAAATATTTATTTGTGAAAATTTAATTTATTATTTAAAAAAAATTACTGTGAATTATACTAAAAAAAATCAAGTCGTGCAGTCAACGCGGCATATTTCGTCTATGAAAATTTAGTTTTTGGCTTCAACACACTAGGCAAGATATATATATATATATATATATATATATATATATATATATATATATATATATATATATATATATATATATATATATATATATATATATATATATATATATATATATATATATATATATATATATACTACACATATGTAAATTTATGCTTCTTAGATGGCTCTATTTAGACTTTTGCTGGAAGAAAATGAACAGAGCTATCATTACATTAATTGTTCTAAGAAAAGTTGGAATAATACCGAACCGGAGATTCATTTTAACCAAAAGGAAATGAAAAGCATCTACACTGCAGTCTTGCTTGTAAAACAAGTGTTTTTCAGTTAACGTTTATTGCTATAAATTATATGTACCTTTATATATATTATAGTATTAGAAACAAAATGCACCTAAACTACCCGTAGACATAATTAAATGATTATACGGATGTTAGTGTGTAGAGTTAAGTACTGTTGATGCTCATTCGGGAGGTTAGTCACAGTTGTAAATATATTGTAAAATTTCATTAAAAAAAACAACTGTTGAGTTTCTCGTCACCTCTTCTCAGCAGAACTGCCCTCCGAGCTGGTGGTAGCTTCTAGTAGGACTGTATTACTGATACTCATGTTAATTGACGAGTGCGAATCGAAAGTGCTTATAATAGCCTATTTGAATTATTTTTTAAATTTAATTACAAACATGTTATTTAATTCGAATGAACTCCGCTCGGGTTGGCAAAACCGCGGCGTTGAATTGCGCCAACATGGACACGAGCTGGAAAGCTAAGCTTTTAGTCTGCCTTAACCCTGCAATAACCTACTATTTCATATAAAAGATGCGTGGACTTAAAATATTCAATTAGGTATATACTGTAATAACATCTACATAATTCGCGCTATTTAAACCTATAAAAAGGGATATTTTAATCGAAAATAGATTTAAAAGTGGATTTTAAAGGTATCGCACCTGTGAAGGCAATTCGGCGAAGGTAATATCAGGTCATAAAGTGGAGTCGGCACTGAGCTATGATCGCTCTAATGGCGGCTCATTGGTATGTAAATACCTTTACGACTGAACGCGTAATAACATTTGCATTGATCGGATTTTACAAATTATTAGCTTTGTGATTTTGGGTGGTGCTTTTTCTGGGTTTCGGTTTTGGTTTTGGTTTGGTTTGTTTAATTTAGATTATTATGGGAATCATAAATTGAATTTTTAACTAAGAAATGTATATATGTAGCACATAATATCATTAGAAAAATGATAACCGGAGTGGTGATTTTTTTACTTTCATAAGAACACTAGATATACGTAATGATCAAAAATCATATCAGTTATATAAATATATATTATATATGTACTTTCTAAATCTTAGGTTATATAAGTTATATATTATATATATACACGGTTTTTCCACATATAACAGTGTAAGTTCTTCACTTTTTAACTAATTTTCGAGACTTCGTGTGTATAGTGGTGGAACTTAACTCACTCAGCGCTTTGTATACCGAGGATATGAAAACAAATTGTCACCTCGAGTGCATATCGAAAACGTTTACAGTCAGATAAGGCCTCACATTTTAAAAATACTGCTAATATATATATATATATATATATATATATATATATATATATATATATATATATATATATATATATATATATATATATATATATATATATATATATATATATATATATATATATATATATATATATATATATATATATATTATTTGAAATACCAAATTATTAATATTTTGCTATAAGTACTCCTTACATAATATTTACTGAAATACTGGTTGACTTCTTCTTCTTCTTCTTGGCATTAGTCCCGGCTTTTGTCAGGATCTGCCTTCCGACTAAGCCTACTCCACTTTGCAAGGTCTTTAACATCCTCCGTGGACAATTTATTGGCTCTCATGTCTTGTGTCACGACATCCAGCCATCGCTTCCTTGGGCGTCCGGGTGGTCTTACTCCAGGGACAGACATGTCAAGGCACTTCCTTCCGACATAGTTCTCAGATCGGCGCATAACATGGCCATACCATCTCAGGCGACGCTCTTGGAGCTTATCCGCTACGTCACGGACCCCAAGACTACCTCGAATGAATGTGTTGCGTATGCGGTCGGACCGCGTAACGCCACACATCCATCTCAGCATCTTCATCTCCGTGACGTGAAGCTCCTGAGTGTGCCGAGATAATGTTGGCTAACATTCGCTGCCGTATAATGCTCTTGTATATCAGTCCCTTGAGCTTGGGCGGTATTCTACTATCGCAGACCACACCAGTGATCTCCCGCCATTTAGCCCAGGCAGCTTTTATACGGGCATGGATGTCGTGGTCGATGCCTCCAGATTCATGCATAACGGCTCCAAGGTACCTGAACTTCTCCGACTTAACGGCTGGCTCAGGCCCGATATGGATGGTGCTCGAGTCCGGGTTCTCGCAAGCCATGCCACGCAAAAAATACTGGTTGACTAACCTAATAAAATAAAAACAAATTTCATCCATTAAGAGCTGAATTTATTTTTGTTTAAATGAGCCTAGTCAATTTTTGTAATTGTTCACGTTACAAATGCAAACTACGTATATTGTTTACTTAATGGTCCACCGTTAAGTAAAAAAGATTCTCCTGCAGGTTCCCTCTGCCTACTATAGTAAGCAACTTAGTGTTAAGACACTCCTATTCCGTTTCGAGACATTACGTGGAACTCGGCGCTGCAATTTGTCTTATTACCAGAGCGAAGGAAATTAAAATAATCCATTTTCCCTGAGTGGGAATTGAATGTACAACCGTCACGTCTACAGGCAAACCTTGCATTCAAAATATATTAATAAATGTTAATATAGCAATTACTCGAAAATTGGCTTAAGAGTAACCCAATTAGAATGACGAGAATTATGTATATATACGAATAAAGATTACAGTGTGAATACTCATGGCGTTAAAGTTTGTTTGAATTTATTTAAAATTATAAATATTGCCACTAGGGTATATTTTCACGCCTTTTGCCGTGTATAATAAGTTGGCTAAGTTAACTATAACTTAGTGTTCGGAGCGAACAGAATTTTCTCAGAGTCTCAGAATTTTTTTATATTTTTTTCTTTTTTCTTGAATTTTATCTAGTATGGGTAAAAACAATCGAATGTCAAGGCGTTCCTTTCTTTAATTCTTCTTTCAATTAATTGATTGATATCAACATCAGGCTTTACCTTACAAGACGGAACAAAAATAACCATATATTTACCTCGATATCATAACCTGATTCGATTAAATATAGTTACAGTTATTTTATTTTAAATATGTTTAAATATTAACATTATGGTTATTCCACTATCACAGATGCACACAGTCAACGCCGCGCTGTCGTCAGATGATGCATCGTTATAACCGAGATATAATTTAGTGTGTCCATGTCAAATACAAGATCTATTTATTACGTGACAATTATAGTTTAAGTATATAGATATAGATATATATAAAATATATGTATAATATAAGTTATTATAATAAATTTGTGGCATCATTAGACTTTGGGTTTTGGGACTTGTAAATAATAATGAATTAAAACTAATTTGATGTTAAAAAATATATATTTTTAAAAAATAAGAATAGTCCTTAATGATATCACAGATATTTTTTTAAAAAATTAAACGAAAAATCCTACTGAACCTAAAAAATCCTGGTGAATAATTTATATTATTATATATAAATTTTATAAAAGAATACATTTAAAATTTCGATTTTTACGATCACGTACTAACGTGGTAACGTTCGAAATAATGTCAAAATCAATATATGCGATTGATCTGATTATATTTTTTTATTTAAAACTCATTGATGTAGGCCACACAGACAAACCCACTAGCGAACACCAGCTCATAACATGTATAAGCTATAGAGAAGCTTTATCGTAAGCTGAAATCTCTTAAGACCACTAACTTACGGTTAGGTCAGCGCGAGTCGTTGTTGGCTCTTCTGTGTAACATATCTTATAGAATTAGCGGGACGTGAATATCTCTTGAAGTAAGGACATCATAGCTTTGGTTTATAAGGAATATATTTAAAAATATTTTATCAAGGTAATTATAGCATGTGAATGAACAAGCTGATGAAATATGCATTTGGCAGAATTAGGTGAATTTTTTTAATATAGATCAATGTGGCGAAAGACAAAGTGTGGTTAAGCTACGCCACTAAGCCACTATTTCTAGATTTTGCCAAAATTGTCATTCGTTAGATAGGAAAATATATATATATATATATATATATATATATATATATATATATATATATATATATATATATATATATATATATATATATATATATATATATATATATATATATATATATATATATGTACCGATTGGTCTTAGTCGGAAGGCAGACCCTGGCAAAAGCCGGGACTAATGCCAGGAAGAAGAAGAAGATATATATATATGTATATATATATATATATATATATATATATATATATATATATATATATATATATATATATATATATATATATATATATATACAGGCGTAGCGTGAGACCAGAATTGTCTCCGTACAACTTTGGGTTAATTTCATATCAACGATTTTTAATATGGAGTAATATGGCTAAAGTATGGAGTACTATCAAAATCCCCAGCAAAAGAAGTAAAGTTGTGAAATATATTTGCTGTCTCTCTCTGTCGGTTTTAACACCAAATTTTGTATACTAGAGAACGTTAACGTAACTTTAAGTCCCTAGGGCTAGAGACAGTAGTTAAAATTAAAACAAGTTACAAAATTTACCATCCGTGTATATATTTTTTAATAATTATATACACCCCAGTGGAATAAATAGAGAGAGAAGAATATTCATCTTTACAAAATTATTCTGCCTTCCACTTTTTGAATTAAAAAATAATATGTGTTTAAATTTAGAATCCAAATGCATATTTTATTCTCTGTTTAAAATGACTATAAGTAGTAAGGCTATCGTGGCTCAGTGGATCAGCGTCTAGTTGTCAATGTAACAGTTGTAGTTTCTTAAATGTATTCAACAACGCATACCCGCTGGATATGAATTAAAATGTTTTCCACATTTTTAATTATTTTAACACCAATACTTACTCTAGTTGCTTGCTTAGCAACTGGAGTAAGTATTGGTGTTGAAATAATAAATAAATAAATAAAGTAATAAAATAATAAATAAATGCTAGCTTAATGTAAACTTTTTAAAAATGTTTACATGAAGCATTTAATGTATTAGGGTACTGCATCAAACGTTATTATCCAAACAAATTTTAGTAATAAACCGCATCAGATGTTCCAATCTTCAAACTAATTTATAGCCATATATATATATATATATATATATATATATATATATATATATATATATATATTATATATATATATATATATATATATATATATATATATATATATATATATATATATATATATATTATATATATTACTATTATTTGGTTATTCATATTACTGTTTAAAAAACAGCGCATTTTCGCCAGATGCAACGACATTTTTTCACCAAAATTAGTATATAAACACCGTGCCGGCGATGTTGAGGCAGAACTGGGCGAGGATAGGAACCAGCGTAGAATAAATAAACCAAACATTTGCAACTCAACGTGATTGCCAGAGCTTTTATATAGATAAACAAATGTAAAACGTGATATTTTGAACATAGCTCGTAAATATGTTCGTATAAGTTATTAATATAGTGTTAAATGAATATAAATTTATTTCACATTTTATTACGCTTATATTTGTATAATTATTTAACAGGATAAGCAGAGAGATTTTACACTACGTGTGTCAAGACACTCTTTCTGTTACTGTTTGCCAAATCACTCTCAATTGAATTTTATAGGATTTTTTTAACAAAAAAAATTGTATGCCAATTGTTGCGGTAATTTGAATTGAGCTCGTATATATTACATTTTAATTATTATTATAATTTCATTTACTACTACAATATATATATATATATATATATATATATATATATATATATATATATATATATATATATATATATATATATATATATATATATATATATATATATATATATATATATATATATATATATAATATATATATACATATTAAAAGGATTGCATGTTCGCAATTCGATCTCATACTATCATACATATATGCTAGAAAAAAAGTAAAAACAAATAGAAAATCTTCCACTGATGGAATATAATTGTATGTTTATGTTAAAGCAAGTTTTCCTTCCAGTTTTAATCTTTATCAGTGGAATTTCAAACTCTATTTTCATTTTAAACGGTTAACACACGACGCTGTGAAAATACCAACCACCTATATCCAAAACTCCATAGTTTCACTGAGCTTCGTTAAAATTCGTTGTACTAGCATAACCTCCAGTATAACGTGGCCTACATGACCTGTAATTGTTCGTTACCATGAACTATGTTGAAGCTATCGTGGCACAGTAGGATATATGTGACATAATTGTAGGTTCTATCCTTATTGAAGTAAGAAGGATAGCTTCAAACTTTATCCCGTACATAGCATGGTAGTTAAGGAGAAAATAGTTTAAATACACTCAGTTCTTAGCTTTGCTATTCTAATACTGAATGTGAGACGTGAGGCAAAACTCTACGTCGTATTTTTTCTAAAGAAAAAACTAAAGTAAAGTACACAATTAGTCATATGCCCTATATTTTAAGGCAGAAGGAAGGAGGTTCTATTAAAACCTGGTACCCATGCATAAGTTTCCATACTAGTGTTCCAATCCGATTACAAACTCTAGATTTCACATTGGCCGTATTCAGATTTGATTTTTCAAAGGATTCGAGTTAAGAGTTAAGTATTAACAAAACGTTTTGGTCAAATGCGTATTTACTTCAAGTTGTTGTATTTAACTTTAGAAAAGTTATAACAGTGTGTTGGTAACCACTAAATTAGAATTTCTCTGGATAGCGTTTTCTTAAGCTTCACGCTATATATAGCAGAGAAGGAGAGAGAACTTAGTGTGAAAACACTCCGTTCCCAACTTTCCGCCTGTTTTTGAGGCATTGCGTGTTGAATGTCGGAATATAATACCGCATTTTGTCTTATCTGCCACTGCGCCACGACGACCCCTTTTTGATTCAGATAGTTGTAGATTCAATTCCGAGTGTAGAAGAACATGTTAATTAGAATAGTTTGGCATCTTAAAATAAAGAACTTTATTGCACAGAGTAAATATTTTAAAAATAATTAATTAGCTGAAATGGAAACAAATATATTTTTACTATCCAAATATATTAACGATAAACATTATTTATTCTGGATTCATGAAATAAAATTAAATTGGCTTTATAGTAAATATAAATTAGCTTGTGTTGGGACTGTCTATTGCTTTAATTTAATAAAACTATGGTTTTATACGATTCATTTACCGAATAATAATAAATTCCAATTTGAAAAGCGTATTCTAAAAAAAGCGGAAAAGTATCCTATAATAAGGATAATTTTATTGTCTGTCTGTCTGTCTGTCTGTCTGTTTGTCCAGCTGATAAGGCCATTCTCAAGAACACGAAGGTGACAAGACAAAGTTAACGTCAAAAAGCAGGTCCGTGGTCGTTAAGTGTAAACCACACTTTGTGTAAAATTCGTCGCATATTTAAAACTTAATGAGTTGAACTAGAAATAAGCCTCGTACGTCGGCGTGTTGAGATCCATAGCACTTTACGCTGCACCCGTGTGGGCCGTTGCTTTTTCCGCTTATAACAGGACTCAATTGCGGAAAGCGCAGCAGGTCATAGCGGTGAGGTCTATTCGAGGTTACCGTACAGTGTCGTGGACGGCAGCTACACTCTTAGGCGGCAATCCGCCTTGGGAGTTGTAAGCGGAAGTGGCCGCCAGAGTTCACGCATTCCGTGCAAGTGAGCGGTCGCTAGGTGGGCAACCATCGAAGGAGATTATCACGCGGATCAGGAGGAGAGCGGACGAAGCCCTGATTCGGTGATGGAGGGAAGACCTGGAGTCATCGGCGGCAGGACTATCAATGGTTGAAGCGGTTCGCCCACACCTAGAGCGCTGGTTGAAAATTGATTTGGGGTCCTGACGTTTAGGCTGATGCAGGTTTTGACGGGGCATGGTTGCTTCGGCAAATACTTGCACCAGATTGCACGTCGGGAAATGTCGCCAGAGTGCCACGAGTGTGGCGCCTCCGTCGATTCGGCGCATCACACTTTGGCTGAATGCCCCGCTTGGTCTCAGCCACGCCACGCCTTGATGGTTGCAGTTGGAAGAGACTTCTTCCTCTCTAGAATGGTGGAGACCATGCTGGAGAATGAGAGGAACTGGTATGCAGTAGTCTCCATCTGTGAATCAATTATCGCACGGAAGGAGGCCACGGAGAAAGCGCGTGAGTTGAGCGCAAACGCAAATCCGCTCCGCCGCCGCAGACTAGTAGGTTGGAAAATGCGGTACACGCATCTCCAACTCCCCTCACCGTAGAGGAACTACTGCAGGAAGTTTTGATCCTGGAAGTCATCGAGGCTGCGGGTGCCCTTGTAAAAACTCTGGAGCACCCTGAAGGTGATGATGGCCTACAATAGGTGGGCCTTCCACCGAGGTGCTGTAGTGGCATGCGCTAGCGAGTTTGAATAGCTCTTAACTAATTATTTCATCTATCCTAAGCTTTATCCCGCACCGCAGTGCGTGCTAGATAAACTAGTGTGTGTGTAAAGTGAAGACACATTCCACCTCTTCCCACCAGAACTTGAACTTAGAGCTTTACCAGAGCTGGAAAATATATAAAACTAATTAATTGCTCCAAATAGGCATTGAACCCTCAACCATTGTGTTAACAGTTGGACACTATTACTTTGTCACGTTAGTAATTTATTCAAATCGAACTATAGGATCATCTTTGTAATTTGACTTGGTCTGATTTGGACGTTGTGAGTAAATGAATCGTGGATATAGTGCAGAGCTTGTTGTAATACTCCAACCGTAAAGTATTTTAATGTACCAAAAATGGAGAACAAAGTGTGTTAACATTAGATTTTTTAAATCAATCAATCAAAAACTTTCTATTGCACTAAGATAGTAATACAAGTTATAGTATAATATATATGTATATATATATATATATATATATATATATATATATATATATATATATCTATATATATATATATATATATATATATATATATATATATATATATATATATATATATATATATATATATATATATATATTATATATATATATATATACATATATATATATATATATATATACTATATATATATAATATATATATATATACTATAACTTGTATTACTATCTTGTAGAACTATAGGATCATCTTTGTAATTTGACTTGGTCTGATTTGGACGTTGTGAGTAAATGAATCGTTGGATATAGTGCAGAGCTTGTGTGATACTAACCGTAAAGTATTTTAATTTCCAAAAATGGAGAACAGTGTGTTAACATTAGTTTTTTAATAATCAATCAAAAACTTTCATTGCACTAACATAGTAATACAAGTTATATAGATAGATATTTTATTATATATATATATATATATATTATATATACTATATATATATCATATATATAATAATATAGTACTATATGTCTATATAATATTATGTATTATATACTATAGATATCTATATATATATCAATAATATATATATATACTATCTATTATATCTATAGCTATATATATTATATATATATATATATATGTATATATAAGTCCAACCTATTAATTTTGAAAACATGGATATAAATCATCTGTTCCGAAAATATCTTGGTACGTTGTCTCTTGGGTGCAATTTGAGCTACCTTTTAAGTTTCCTTTTACGTTTGATTCTTCTCTACAAGTGCCTGAAGTGAGATCTTTTGATGTGTTCTATTACGTTCTATTTAATTTCCGATAAAGTTTAATATATAACATAAAATAAATAACCTAGACTGTGTGTTTTTTAGTAGAAATATTTCCAACCAGGAGAGAAATTGATATAAAAAATATATTAGTTTAACCATTACAACGTTTTTTTAGTCAATTCTAACACAAAGTCATTATTTGGCCAAAGAATTTTATAATTTATATGTTACATATATATGTATAAATGTAACTATCTATATATAAATATAATTTATGTATATATAATATATATTGTATATATATTTGTCACCTAATTTCTTATTTCTAATTTCTATATATATATATAGATATCTATATATATATATATATATATATATATAGATATATATATATATATATATATATATATATATATATATATTTTTTTTTTTTTATTTTATAAGTACTATATTTAATTTTGCCTGTATGTTTGATTTAATATTATTATTATTGTTTTTCTCTTCTGTATGTAATAACGAATTTATCTACCTATCTATCTATCTAACACAAAGTCTTGTAGTAACATAAACCATTCAAAATGTCACATTAAATATTCAAATATACGGAATGTTAGAATTTTATGTCCCTAGACGTTACTTTTTTTCTGAATTTTTCTTTGAAATAAATAGCTTATATTATGTAACGATATATCAAGGCTACAATATACATGTTCATGTAAATAAATAATGACAAACTTATTTATAAAATAATATTAGAAATTATAGCTAAGTATCGATCAAAAATTATTAACATATGGTATATATTTATAGAATCCATTAAATTCTAAACAGTATTCATTTTTGTTTAACTGTTGAAGCCGTTATAATGCAGCGGCACAGCATCGGACTATACTGTGACGGTAATGAGTTCGATTCCCACTCGGGGAGACTCAATTATATCACTTCCTTGCTCTGATAACAAGACAATGCGCGGCGTAGAGTTCCGCCACTCAACATACTGTCTCAATTTTGGGCGGAAAGTTCCTTAACTCTAGGTTCCTTCCTAAATGAAATATAACATAACATACTTAAGTAAGTACTTATGTAACTAAGCAAGGAATTTATTATTTAATTGTATGTTTTAATGCGATTGTTTGAACAATATTTAAGAAATAATGTAAATTTTATAATAACTTTTGAATGTCGAAATCTCAACGTCACTATATCTCAATTAATGTTATATCTGAAAATACTACTAAAAATCTTTGATAAGAGCTTTATTATAAAAACTGTCAAAACAAGAAGAGTTCTTATATTAAACTTATAAGCTTTATAACCTATTGATTTAAATAGGGATCCTCATGGCGCAGCGAGACATCATCTCACTGTAAAGTCGATGGTAGCGGGTTCAACTCCACTAGGGGAAGGAATTATTTTTATTTGCCAGCTCTGGTAAAAAAATTCAGCTTTACATACTCTTTTTTATTTTACATTTCTACTCCAGCTTTTGTTAATAGAAACATTATAAAGTAAATTCAATTTATATATGGCAAATAAAAACAATACTTCAATATTAAAGTAAACAGCAGTGTTGTGTAGAATATAACAGAAGCGATTCTCTCGATGCTTGTACTCAAGACACTTTATAGTCGCTCGGGCGCAATTACAAAATGGGTACTTTCTTTTACTTATTTAAAACATTTCCCAGCATCCAGCTTCCTCGTGTTTTTAAAGGAAAGGAAAAAAATTGAGATCGAAAGATCTCGTCTTCAATAAAACGTTAAGAACGGTAGCAAATAAAAAGCGAGAAATATGACAACACTTTACTTCTTTGTTTGTTCGTGTAATACTCGTCTGAATACTTTAGTTAGAAATAGGTAAATTTAAATCAATTTGTGAATGAAAAAAATTAGGATTGATAGGTTGGGGTTCAATTCCTATTAGAGAGATGCTTATGTCTAAAAATATTGATACATTATTTTGAGATACAAGAAAAAGTTAATAGTATTATTATAATTTTTTCAATAACATTTAATTTAATTTCAATAACATTATATAATACTTAATTAATTTTGCTGTAAAGGCGGCCCCATCACCACAGGTGATCTGTTCTAGGCTTAACCCTTCACATAAAATAATCAAAGAAAGCAATATATATATATATATATATATATATATATATATATATATATATATATATATATATATATCTATATATATATATATATATATATATATATATATATATATATATATATATATATATATATATATATATATATATTACGTAAGAACGTAGTATATATCGATTAACATCACATTGTATGTACGTAACCTGCCAAGTCATTGCGTTTTTTTTTTGTACTAAAAAAAGAGAAAAAAACAAAATTACGCTAATCTCGATTACTCATTATATAAGATATAGAAAGTAGGCTGTTAAAGTAGCATGGACTGCAGCGGGCAGTCATGAAGAAAACCATAACGAAGTTTGAAACGGACTAAATTATAATTTGGTCATATAAAAGTGTTTCGTTAAGAAACAGGACAAGTTAGCTCAATTTTCCATTCAGTAGATAATTTATTTATATTAATTTTTTTTCTCATTTCTAAATAAATTGCTTAGCACTCTATGAATTCATTGTGTATTTCAAGCTTAGGCTTCAGGTGCCTTAGTGCATTGTTTAAGTGCCTCTTTTTTTTTGCCAGGGTCTGCCTTCTGACTGAGCCTACTCCACTTTGCACGGTCTTTAACATCCTCAGTGGACAATTTATTGGCAATTAATTGGCTCTCATGTCTTGTGTTACGACATCCAGCCATCGCTTCCTTGGGCGTCCGGGTGGTCTAACTCCAGGGACAGACATGTCAAGGCACTTCTTTCCGACATAGTTCTCAGATCGGCGCATAACATGGCCATACCATCTCAGGCGACGCTCTTGGAGCTTATCCACTACGTCACGGACCCCAAGACTACTTCGAATGAATGTGTTGCGTATGCGGTCGGACCGCGTCACGCCACAAATCCATCTCAGCATCTTCATCTCCGTGACGTGAAGCTCCTGAGTGTGCCGAGATAATGTTGGCTAACATTCGCTGCCGTATATAAGAACAGGTCGGATAATGCTCTTGTATATCAGTCCCTTGAGCTTGGGCGGTATTCTGCTATCGCAGACCACACCAGTGACCTCCCGCCATTTGGCCCAGGCAGCGTTTATACGGGCATGGATGTCGTGGTCGATGCCTCCAGACTCATGCATAACGGCTCCAAGGTACCTGAACTTCTCCGACTTAACAGCTGGCTCAGGCCCGATATGGATGGTGCTCGAGTCCGGGTTCCCGCAAGCCATGTACTCGGTCTTCGACACATTCAGTTTGAGACCACCGTTCTCAAGCGCACCCTTCCAGGCGTTCACTTTACGCTCCAGCATAAGTCGGTTCTCATCGATGAGTACTATGTCATCGGCATACATCATCAGCCACGGAGGCTGGCATTGGATGTGAGCCGAGACAGTATCCAGCACTACATTGAATAAGAACGGACTAAGAGCTGAGCCCTGGTGAACCCCTACTGTAATCGGGAAGGGCTTGGTGTCGCCAACAGCGGTCCTAACCACTGAAGCGGAGTCGTTGTACATATCTCTGATAACCTCAATATAGGCTTCAGGGATCCCCTTGGATCGCAATGCCCACCAGATACACTGACGTGGCACACAGTCAAAGGCCTTCTGCAGGTCCAAAAAGGCCACATGCAGAGCTCTCCTTTTTTCCCTGTAAGCCTCCATTAAAGTTCTGAGGGCAAAAATGGCGTTCATAGTGATCCTGGTTGAAACCCATACTGAGACTCAGAGACAGTACATTCTTGGCGAAGCCTGAGGCCGATCATGCGCTCGAAAAGCTTCATGGTGTGGATCATAATCTTAATGCCCCTATAACTACCGCAATCTTGAACACTGCCCCTTCCTTTGTAAATAGGGATAATAAGCTTTGCCGCCACTGATGTGGCATCTTTCCAGTATTCAAGATACGGTTAAACAGGTCAGTAAGTATAAGCACACCAAGAGAGCCCAACGATTTCCACGCCTCGATTGGGATGTCGTCAGATCCTACCGCTTTTCCGTTCTTCATGCGTCGAAGACAATTACGAGTTTTGTCACGGGTTATTGGAGCAACAAGTCCGAGGTTAGGAGATAATTCAGGAGGAAGACTACAAGACTGCTGAGTGTTCAGCAGCTCCTTAAAGTAGCTTCTTCATCTCTCCTTCACAGAGGCATGACTACAAAGCAACGTGCCCCGAGAATCTCTGACGCAAAGACATTTTGTAATATCCTGCGTCGCTTTATCTCGAGCACGAGCCAGTTTGTATATGAGCTTCTGCCCCTTCACAGTTTCAAGTTTATCGTACAATGGCGACAAACTTTCTCTGCGGGCTCTGGCTACAGCTCTTTTGCTGGCTCGTTTCGCTGCAATGTACTCCAGTCTGTCTTTAGGAGAGTTGGAATGCTGCCACTCTTTAAACGCAGCCTTTTTTTCCTGAATCACCCCCTGCACCTGGTCATTCCACCACCATGTCTCCCTGTCGATGACACGCCCACCCTTAGTAACACCAAGAACTCGCTTGCCCGCCGCAATGATTGCTAAATGAGCTCGATCCCATGCAGTCTGAGCGGTCTCGGTGTTAGTCAGTAGATTTTGACTCTCCACCTCCGCCAAGAAGTTGGTTTGCATCGGTCCATTCAACAATCATCACTTAATTCTAGGCTTGCGTTTCTCGGCTACTTTCTTTTTCGGAGTAACATTATAGTCCATGACAAGGAGACGATGTTGGGCCGTCAGGCTTTCGCCGGGAATGACCTTACAGTTTGTCACCCTGCCTATATGACACCTAGTCAGCAAATAATCAATTTGAGTTAAGTGGGACCCGTTCTTATACGTTATAAGGTGCTGAGGTTTCTTCTGGAAGAAAGTGTTCACGATAGCCAAATCAGATGCAATGCAGGTTCTTAGAATATTTTCTCCCTCTGCATTGCGAAGACCATATCCAAAACCCCTGTGAACACGTTCATACACCTCAGCGACCCTACCCACGTGGCCGTTCAAGTCCCCCCCAACTAAGACTGATTCGGTAGACAGTATAGCGAGTAGTACCTCTTCATACTGCTCCCAGAAGGTCTCCTTTTCAGCCGCGCTACAACCTGCCCGGGGAGTATAAGCACTAATTAAGTTTGTGATAACGCCCTCGATCAGTACCGTTATCCGCATCAAGCGGTCGCAGCGACGGTCAACTTCAAGAAGCCCATTCTGAAGCTCTTCAGAAAGCGCTACCGCCACACCGTTTTTGCCTGTAGGTGACCCAGTGTATATAAGGCGGTAACCCTGCCCGATGTTACGAGACTTATTGCCCTTCCAGCGAGTTTCCTGAAGGAAAGCACACTGGACCCGACGTCTCATGAGTACATCTGCGAGTTCTCTGCATCGTCCGGTTAGAGAGCCAATATTCCATGTTGCAAAGCGGAGTTTCCGTCTGGGTACTGACGTCGTTGGCCGTGCCCGTACTTGACACGGTAGCCCTTGCCCACTTATCGCAGGTGTAGGGCGATGTGCCTGCGCGTCGTTTAGCGGCGACGCCCTAGCCATACCTAGCTTTTTTTCTAATCGGTCCGTACGAGTGGCGAAGTGGTTTTTAGTGAAGCGATTGCCATCTGACCTCCAAACCCATTACTGGGAGAAACCAAGAAAGGAAAGGGAATAAGAAGCAGAAAGACTTGGAGTATAGGGGAGGGACACCACTGACATGGATTGGATAGGGTTATGAAAGTGGTGGCTCGAGGTCCCGGGGGTCGCGTACCCGTATGCCAAAAACCAAATATCGGACAGATAATTGGCTAGACACCTTCTGAGCCTCTCTCTCTCTATATATATATATATATATATATAAATATATATATATATATATATATATATATATATATATATAATATATATATATATATATATATATATTATATATATATATATATATATATATATATATATATATATATATTCTTTGTATGGTTAATATGAAGCGTTGGTACGACTTGAAACAGTTTCTGTACATATTCATTAAGGGCGAAACCTTAATAATAAGCATTAAGTATACGAACTATCTCTACAAAGTAAAGCTGATGCCAGTTGCAAGTTTCTTTACGTTATGTTGTTAAGTTTTCATATTTTATATGGTCTTTACAAGAGCTTTTAGTTGAGACCTGATGCTAATTTCACTTCGTATACACAAAAGTTATCAATTTAAGATAGCTTCTAAAGATAAAATTAAAAAAGAAAAAAAGGAATTCGTAATAGTACTGTGCCTACAATGTGGAATCAGTGTGACTAATAATTATGTTTAAAATATGGTTTTCTTTTTTGTTCCTGGATAAAACCTAAACAACACAAAGATACACGTAATGTCACTTTACGAACAAAAAGAGAGAGAGTAGTGTAAGAGTGCTTATGAAATCTGTGGGAATTTCGACAAATCGTGCCCTAGTGCTTCTGTATTATGATACCTTAGTCTCAGTCAGTCTCAGTGACAGAAAATTTTCTTTAAATATTTACATTAATATATATATATATATATATATATATATATATATATATATATATATATATATATATATATATATATATATATATATATATATATATATATATATATATATATATATATATATATATATATATATATATATATATATATATATATATATACACCACGATGTATCCTGCATATAGCAGGGTAGGCAGAGGGAACTTTCCGTTCCCCATTTTCCACCTTTTGAGATGTTGCGTATTCGCCGCGCTTTGTATTATTACCAGAGTGAGGAAAAGTAATATAATCTACTCTCCTCGAATGGGAATCGAACCCACAACCGCCACGTTAAAAGTCAGACGCTACACCGCAGCACCATGACTGCCTCGCTTTATATTATTACAAAGGAATAATCCAGCTAACAAACCCAAATGACCGTACAACCTATCTTCAGCTCTAGTTATGTATTCCAAGCTAGCAGTACTACATTGAAGATTTATACAGTAATCTATTCGCATCGCGTGCTTAGAAACGTAACATAGACTTAGAGAAAAATAAACGTAAGTTAAAAATACGTACGACACAATCCTTTGCTCGTAAACTCTTACAAAGGAAAAATCTTTCGGCTTTTAAATGGAATTATTTTATTTGATTGTTCTTAGGATTCCGTAACTAAAAGGTATAAATGGGGCCCTGTTACTAAGCCTCCGTTGTCTGTCACCAGGCTGTACTACATAAATCATAATAGCTAGAAAGCTGAAATTTTCACGAATTATATAACAACAAAGACTAAAAATAAAAAAAAATAAAAATATTTCGTCACCGGAATACCTATAATCATATAATAGGTACGAAACCCTCGGTGTGCGAGTACTAGTTGCACTGGACTGATATTTTTAAGTACTTGAGTGTGTCAGTAGCGGTTTGGTTCCTAAAGTACTCTAGTATTTTTAGACTCAGTTTAGCGCGTATGGAATCATAAATCTTAAATCTCCGGAAAGCGGAGAATTTTTCATCGCTTTGTCTATACCATTCCAGGGGTGAAATCGTCACTAGCATTATCTATATGCTTATAGTTTTGTTTGGTTTCACTATCCTCACATATAGTTATGTAGTCAGAGTGGTGTTTCATGCGTATGACAGTGTCAAAACTCTATTTTCCATCCAATATAGAGACTATTCTCTATTCTCTACTTTCCATCCAATTTAGAGACCATATTGCGGAACAACCGGCGATAGAGGAAAGGAACTCGGAATAAAACAAAAGATGTACATTTCTAACATTTAATACCTATTTAGCTATAAATTGTTCTAAGCCGCAAATGCAATGCAGTACGTTTCTAGGGATCCGTATTAGTAATATTGTAAATATTCATCACCACCGCCTAGGTAAAGTAGTCGGGTCTGATGTTGTCCGACTGTGCGCTAATCAGCAATATATATATATATATATATATATATATATATATATATATATATATATATATATATATATATATATATATATATATTATATATATGTATATATGTATATATATATATATATATATATATATATATATATATATATATATATATATATATATATATATTATATATATATATATATATATATATATATAATATATATATATATATATATATATATATATATATATATATATACGAATGCAAAGTTGTACGAACATAAATAAATAATGAAAAAGTCATATTTTGCTTCTTAATAATCTGTGTAATGATTGCCAAAGCAATTCTTTTAAAGCTAAATTTAGTATGAAATTCCTTTGCCTCTTCATTTATATATAATAAATGCAATAAAATACTAAATAAAGACCGACCTTAAGACTGGTCCTGAAACTGAAAGGCTACTCCATACAATTATCTGAAAGAGATATACACTTAAACACACACACACACACACACACACAAACACACACATATTTTTACACATCTATACCCGTACTTTAAGCTTATATTAAGCTATGAGTATGAGTATAACTTAATCTAATATTAATTGCCAAGGAGTATATTTGGGAAGGCCCTGGCGACCTGAAATACAGGGGATCCTAGTTCAGGCGTCAGTCGCCATTCCATTAAAATATTTGTTGCCATGACTAGACCATAATTTGCAATTGGTTCTAAACATTTGTGCTAATTAAATAAATAAATAGAAAATAAAAAAAATATTAATTTGTTTTATGTATGTAGTGTTTTGTGTAGTAGGCAGTGAGAACCTAATGTCTTTAATCTTTCTTTTAATCTTTCTTTGCCATCCAAACTCATTGGGTGGATTTAGCTTCGCCGCCTTTTCTTTTGTTTCTTTTTTTAAATAGTATCATTAATTTTAGATATACCGTCATGGCGCAGTGTTACTCTGACTGTATGCGTGTGATAGTTATGGGTTCGATTCCCACTAGGGAAGAATGAATTATTTTCATTTTCTTCACTTTGGTAATATGATAATTTCCGCCACTCAATGCATAATGTTCGAGACATTATTAGGGAATTTTAAGTGCGGGATACAGCGTGAATGTAATTATAATAAAAATTTTAGATATTTTCTATACCAAAATAATCTACAACTACCTAGGTCAGTAGTAAAATACTCAGTCTATATAATAATTATGTTCAAAGTTATATAAGATTTATTCAAGCTAGCTTTTATATTATTTTTTTAAATACTCAGACGCTGTTCCATGGTTTACTTTAATCTATATTTGCATACGTAACGGGCATGCATTACAGCGTTCCTGTATAATAATAGGTGTGTTGGAAAAACTTGTATTCTCGTTTATTATGCAAAGAACTTACCTTACGCTCGGTGTTGATATGAAATTGACTTTTTATGATTTATTGCTGAAATTTTTGCCTAAAATTATAATTTACAATATGTTTTGTTTATTACTTTTGTTATAAATATTAAAAATATTTGATAATAATTTCTTATAGAATTTGCTATGTCTACCATATATTTATTAGTGAAAATCTCTCTCTAAATTATATAAAATCTCCGTTCCAATATACATATGTATATATATATATATATATATATATATATATATATATATATATATATATATATATATATATATATATATATATATATATATATATATATATATATATATATATATATATATATATATATATATATATATATATATATAATATATATAAAATATTCACTATATTATTTATACAAATAGTAAAGCTACCACCGGTTCGGAAGGCAGTTCCGGTTAGAAGAGCCGGCAAGATACTCAACAGTTTCTATTTAAATATCTATTATTTAAGTTAAAATATTGATAATATTGTTGTACTAATATTGTTTGTATACTTACTTTAAATTTCTGTAGCAATAAATCTCGAACATATTAGTAATTTTATTATAGACATTAAAGTAATTATTTACATTTTTGCAAGTAAAATGGCGTCGTAACAAGTTTATTTTTACTTTTTTAATTATTTTTTTTTAATAGCTAAACAACTTCAAAGCAACAACTTATAACAATAGATCGTAACTTGGCTTAAGAAGAAAATAACTTGCCAGTTCAGAACCAGCGTTGCATGTAAAACTGCATCACAATTGCATAGAAGTGTACGTGCCGAATGTCTGCGGTGAATGGGCACGAACGCTTACCGCAGTAACGTAACTCCATATGAAAAAAATATTTAAAAATGCTCTCAATAATCATTATTTTAAGGTTCAATTTGCTATAAATTATATTGTGAGTTAAGGCGTTGTAGTAAGAACATGGCTGTATACTATATTTTGTGACTACAAGCTTTGTCTAAAGCACAGTGTGATGTTGATCGAGTTTCCGCTTGTGTGGAAAAAATCACTTGAAATTCTATTATTTGGAGTTTAATTATTTTATATGGAATCTGAAATTTGTATTGAAATGAGTATGTTGAACATATGTGTGTAAATATACATATAATAATAAACTTTCTTTGAATAAGCTTTTATAAGTATTTTTAAATATTTACACTATTTCCTATGTAGCTAAGTGGCTCTTGGAGATATGAAAATAATTAATATACAATTTATATATAATTAAGTGGAATTCGAACTCACAACCTACAAAAGCATCCATATAATATATCTACGTACTCGTAGACACTCTAGGGTGAGATTATATTTTACATATTTTGATATCATTTTCCCTCTCTGAAAACAAAGACATAAGTTATCGTAATTTAACACACAAAAGTGGACGGATAGAATCTGAATAAAAATAAGCTATACCAATTCAAGCTGATTTTATTAAAAAAAATCGGTCAAGTGCGATTGGTACTTGCGCGCCGAGGGTTCCGTACCAATTCCACGACACCAGGTGTACAATTTATAAAATTTTAAAACAAATTTATGATGATGTTTTGTAGTGATATACCATTTTCTTTGTTTTTACTTTTCTTGAATTTATTTCTTCAATTTCAGTTCTAAACTCTTTAAAATATAATACATAGCTCAAGTATCTCTTCAATTGATTTCAACTTCATATCCCTATGTTTTCTTCACAAACATGGTCTTGACAGATAGACAGACAAGTGGACAATAAAGTGATCCTATAAGGTTTTAACCTTTTTCTTTGGTAGTACGGAACTCTAAAATAAGCTATGAATAAAATCAGTAAAATCGTTTAGATGTCTAATATATCCGGGTATTGACGTGTATACGGGAAGGCTTATTTCCTACTGTCGAAGCCAGCAAGCCGTGAAGCTTTAATGAAAAAAAAAATTAAATAACACCATTTTATATTTTAAAGTGTACTTTTACATATTCCACTCAAATAAATTATATATTATTTTTGACTAATTTTTAGCTCTACAGAGTCTACATCACTACTAATATTGAAAACCTATTATACCTATTATACCTTATTATACTATATATAAACCTATTATCTCCAATTTAGACAGAAAGCGGAGAACGGAGTGTCTTTACAATAGGTTTGCTTTATCCACCTTTCTATATACAGGTTAAAACATGAAAAAATCATACTGTAAACTCCGTGTATTTTTAATCTATATATTAATACATGAAGCAATATCTTTGGACCTCTTTTTACGAAAATTTCGCGAACAGAAGAGTATGAAATCAGGCATACTTATAGTTTATGTATAGAGAACGCCACAACGCTAATATTTTTAAATCAATAAACACAACATTACACACACTACCATATGTTTAAAAATATATCTTTTCTATAAAGTGATATACACGTTGCTATGGCAACGCGTATGTCACGCGTCAACGGGTCCTCTAGTATTAATTACTACATAATTTTCCCGCGTGGTCAAGTGGTAAAGCTAAAACTTAGCGGGTACGAAATATCTGACACAAAAAAAAAACTGAAATCAAAATAATAGTCTTCTGAGATTGGCTTGTATTGATATTGTCGTATATGCATGCCGTATTGATTATTGATTTATTAAAAAGAATACTAATAGACACATACATACATACATATTTATATTGATATAAATTTTGTATTAAAGTATTTTATATACACACAACAACGATCGTATCAAATTTAGCAATATGTTCGTAGCAAATAAATGTTTTTAATTAATAAACATTTATATTATTTATTTGCACTGGCATCAGTTTTGCCTATATTTATTTTTAGTTTGATAAATCTTTTTTATCCAAACATTTCTGATCTGTTGACAGTTTTGGATTGTAAACACCTTACAACTCACAATGGGTTTTGGATTTCCTCTCGAGGGTTTTTTCTGTTCTTTTAAAAAGTAAGACAGTGTGTTGAATTACGCCACTCAAATTCTCACAATGACTTAAATTCGTCAAGTGAAAGTTCGTGAAAGTCTTAATACTACGTTTTCTCAGCCTACATTGCTATGTGAAGTGCAGTCTGAACCACGAAAAGTAACCACTTTTTTGAATTTGAAGGACTTCCTATACAATACTACAATAATACGGTAATACTACTAGCCAACCTTAATAATGTTAACTGTAAACATTATTTCATATTTACAATTCTATTTTATACGTGTTCGTTATTTTTTGTTCAATAAAAGTATAGTGTAGTGCCACTTAGTGTAATTTAATGTTGCCCCGTAAAAAGCTTAGCGTTGAAATATTCTATCCGTTGTTTCGTACTTATGAAATATTATCACAGTAAAAGCTTGCATCGCTTAAACTTTCGAAAGCTCTTCATAGAATTTTGTTTTTCATAAAATTCGTTGAGGTAAATGTATTTGTTTTAATTTCTCACATGTTCTACATTTTTTTTTTTTTAAGTAAACGAACTGAATACGTTTATAAATTACTTTTTACGTATTTACTATTATTTATTTAATTAAGTACATTCGTGTTTATTTTGTAATTTTAAATTATTTATTTATATTTATGAGAATGACTGGTAATTAAGAATTTTCTTTGTCAAAAGAAGTTATATATATACATTTTTTTTTTTGACTTTTACTATTTGATACATTTGAATAAAATATAAACTACAAATTTTTGTGCATATATTAAAAATATATATGATGTCTGTATGTGGATGATATATGATGTCTATATGAGGATGATATAAAATATTAATATTAGAGGCATTTACTAATGTAATATAATGTCACCTTAACAGCCTTATGGCCAATCTCCTTTAACATTTAGTGTTTGCTTCATTTCTATCGGCTAGTATATAATAAAGTTAGTGTATTAAAACTCTTAGTGTATCAAATGTTATATAATATTCTTTATTGTACTAAAAAAGAAACATACGGGATACAATATTAAAAAAAAACATAGTACGCAAAGGTGGACTTATCTCTACAAGAGATCTCTTCCAGACAACCTATGGTAGTGGATGAGTTTCTAAGCAGCGGGTAAGTAATTAATTAATATCTTTGGATATTAATTAATTAATTATAAAATAAATCAGAAATACATATATAATTAATTATATGTACACACATAAATAAAGCTTGATATATACAGATATGGAACTATAATATATACTAAATATAATGTCACAATAAATGCGCTGCAAAAGTCACCATAAGTAAAAGCTAAATTAAATCAACAGGTTAATAGTAACCCAAACAAAGTCTGGACATGAGCTAGTCTAGATATATTGTGAATTACGTAACCGGAGATTTAAGGCAGAGGCGGAAATGAAATCGGCTAAGACAATCCCTGTTTGTATGGCCACTGTCGCAGCCGCCTTATCGTCGTGATTTATAACATTATTTGTCATTTAAGATTCACGATGAGATGTCATTTTGACCTTTGTTCTGTAGAAATGTAGAAATGTAGCATAATTTGGTATAATAAAAGTTATATGTTATTATTATATTAGGCTATAGTGACATAGTGGCGTATTTGATTAATATCACAATTGTTTCAGGATTGGTGGAGACTCAGTGGCCATGACCCCCTGGTCTTCTCATCATGACTCATCTTTTGGTTATACCAGAGTAGACGAGAAGATGTGATGGAACAACTGATTAGCATAATATAAAATATAATTTCATTTTACCACGTATATATATTCAACGCAGCCTTGGATTCGAACTCCGAACGTAAAATTTCATAAAGTGCCGCTCTAAACCAAACAATGATACTGTCTGTATGTATATCTGCTAATAAGTAGGTAAATTCGTTATACATATCTTATTTCTCGATGTTAACGAAGGCAGGAATATTCATGTCTCATACGTTATGTCATTTGCATTTCTCACAGCCATCGTCACGTACCAAAGTTTTGTGCTTTTATATAATGTTGTTGAGAATATATAAAGTAGGAGATTATAGTAAAATCATTGTTAGTTGAAAATTTGTTTGTAGTTTTATTTATATATATATTTATATATATAAATATTTTTTTATATTACAGAGTTTAATAATTTGATTAATAATTAAATGCTGTTCAAGCTTTTTTTAAAAGCTTCCGTGTCAATAATTTTGTTTGTTTGTTTGTTTTGTCTTTGGCGAATTTCCGGGACACGTGAACTGATTTTCAAATTGGTATAATTTTGTCCCGAATTTTTTGCGGTATCGAGAGTTACGTTTATAGCGCACGAGTTTTACCGCTCAGATAAAATATTTCTTATAAAATGATCATTTTAATTACATGCTTACATTTTTCATAGACAAAGTCATATAAAAAATGCTTGTTAGTAAATTCTAGTAAATCCGAGAACATCGATATAATAAAACAAAAAAATTACAACATTAAACAAATCAAGTAACTTGTAACTTGTAAAAGCTTTCCTTGATTTCCTATAAACAAGTAACGTTATCTTATTATGCACTCATTATTCTGCCATTCACACGAAAGTCTAAATGGAGGTATTATGCCAGTTATCTCACTTTGGCACGTATCTGCGTACAGCTCTTCTTTAGAAGGCATGTCTATCCTATAATCATTTGAACAATCTTATTTTATATAAGAATATATTTAGTTGTAGGTACTTATGTATGTGCGATGGTAGAGGATCGATTTTCATTTCGTATTAGTTTTTCATTCCGTCTGGTTAGAATTTATTTGATATAAAGTTTTATAATTCATTAAATTTACCTAACTCTGGAGAGTCATGGCAGAGATTGGGGGTACTGAAGAGTACATCGCTTTACGGATCGCCAAAGCTCGAGCTACCTTTGCGCAGCTGAAATCCGTTTCGCAAGCGTGGAAACTGTCCCAAAGAAGTAAACTAAAGATATTTGGGTCCAATGTGTAAAATCCGTGCTGCTTTATGGGTGCGAAACGTGGAAGGTTACAAAGGAAATCTCACGCCAGTCTTAGTGTTCGTCAACTACTGTCTTCGCCGTATTCTCGGTATCTACTGGCTTGAGACCATCTCCAACGTAGATCTTTTGGAGATACGCCAAGAGAGCCCGATCTACTCCCAGATCATGCGTCGCAGGTGGTGATGGATTGGTCACACGCTCCGCAGGGGGTCCCAAACATATACCCAAACAAGCTTTGGACTGGATTCCTCAAGGAAAAAGAAAGTGTGGCCATCGTCGTCAAATCTAGCATCACACTGTGTTGGCAGACGTGGAGTGTTCACACTGCACTGCACACGCATGAAGCTCAAGACAGATCGCGTTGGAGGACGTCTGTGGACCTCATCCGCATCTGCTCCATCTAGATGACATAGGACATTAATTCAAGTCAATTTAAATTTGTAAAATCTTGACAATGTCAAGATCTGATGATTTAATCTCAGGAAAATCGAGATAAACCTTTACTTTTTATATTGACTTGTTATAAAATTTGTACATAATCCCAATAGGGAATGATCCGTAATTATATTAGAAGAAGTCAAAGCAAAAATAAATTGAATAGATAACTACTAAATACATCAAACAAATAAAGTTGATTTAATAATACCTAAATTGGCATCGGCTCCAATAATAACGAATTTAAGATACTGTATAGGTAATATAAGTATCATTAATTTCAGTTATTGTTTGAAATAATTTATCTTTCCTTTCAAATATTTTTTGTTTGCTTAAAATCTTTTTGATGTAAATGAAAAATAGATTAACTAATGATATAACGCAGGGTTACCTGCTTCCTCTCTACGATAAGTTAAAACTGTCGTGGTGGTGTATAATAGTGGAACAGTGTCTAACAGTAAAAACTATAGCTTTGGGTTTGATCCCCACTCGAAAGAATTAATTATTTGGGTAGACAAAGGTTTGCGTTGAGTTCCGACATTCAACCCAGTAATAATATTTAAAAAAAAATTGTACGGTATTTGCTTTATCAGTAAATTTCCTCATCCTCCTTATCAGGGTGATGCATTAAGTGGAACTTTTCTTCAGCATGAAGTTGAAATTTTTTTTTATAAAACAATATTGTACTCAATTGAAATATGGTTTCTATTAGACTACTGATACAGACTATTAGACTACTGATAAACAGATGAGCTACTTAGATTTTAACAAAACCGTGGCTACCCGTCTACCTGATAAAGAACAATAATAAAAAGTAGTGATTTACTTAAAGAAAACGTATTAAAATGTCCTCATGAGCGTTCTTCATGAGAACGCATGGCTTAGTCGTCATAGGGCTTGGACGGTTTCCACCAGGCATGGGTTCAAATTTCACGTCAGTATTTTTCTATCCTTAATGTGAATTAAAAAAGGTGGCTTGTAACGGATGGATGTGTGACGGGATGGACGGCCCAAGACCGGGATAGTTGACGCTCTATGAGGGAGGTTTACGTTAAGCAGTGGACGGCAATTGGCTGAAAAAAAAATGTGGATTAACACTTTAAAAATAATTAAACATGAACTACTCGTACATTTTTACGTATTTTCTATACATAATACGTTCAAATATGTAAAAACTTGTGAGGCGACAAAATATTCTACGATATATGTAGTTGCCACTAGTTCTTTTATGAAAACTCGCATTCGGATGCAGCGGTTGCTTTTATACATTTTATATTTGCATATGTAACGGCGTGCATTAAAATTACATATATTTTTTTTCTAAATAAGAGAATATTTTAAAAAGTTGTACTCGTTGGCTAAGTTAGGCGAAAATTTGTTTTTAAAAATATACAATTGTAGTTTTAGGCTAAGGCTATACGAATATTACTATACATAAACTTTAGGCTGGTACATAATGCAATTCTAATGAGAGCGGGAAAATGATAGAATAGTGACTGATATTTTGGCTACTAATGCATAAATCATCCCGTAAATATTAAATTCTATATGCTGATGATCATACTAAGAACTTTTCAATTCCGTTGTAAAGTGAATTCAATTTCGTTCACTCTACTCTCCGCCCGATTTGGAGACATTGAATGAGGGATTTCAACTTCATTTTCTATTACAAGGATTAATAAATGAAGTTAACTTAATTAATTAGTAAGTGACTTCACTTACTAGAAAACGGTTTCCTTTCCCTCCCCTCTTGTCAGTAACAAGTGTCAAGTTATTATTTAGTTTAAAACTTAATAATTCTCACTTACCTCAAAAATTGATTTTATTTTATAAAACTCTTCTTCTTTCTACGCGCTAATATTGTGAGCTTCCTCAAATTGAAAAATTAATAATAATAATAATGTCTAATATTATTAGATCTTTGATTGTCATGATTCTTACACATTATAAATGAAACAGTTTGAACGGATTAATAGTGTATATTGATTTTGACATTCAAATTACTAACACTAAACTAGCACTTACAATGTGTCAAGTACATAGTTCCATTGGACCAAAAGAGCAAAATCGTATGTAAAAACTTGTAGCTACTCAAAAATATTTAATAACTAAGAAAAGTTTCCCTTGTATAATATGATATTATCAATATCATCCGACGTCAACGTGACATCCGGTGATACGATGCCTGATTTCCGGCCGTCAGCGCCACTATCGTGAAGCAATTGAAAAATAACTGAAAATATACGTCACACTCGTATATTAGTAACATGTTACCAACATAGCTCATTTTTAAATGAAAGATGCTAATACGGTGTACTTGAGTCGTTCTTGGTTTAACCAAATGGTATGGGGGTTCTAATGAAGTAAAAATCACATTTATAAAATGAGTATTGTTTAGTGGGGTGTTGGGTAATTTAGTGGGTAGGTTCGATTCTCATTTGGGGGAGTACATTTTTTTTTATTTCTGCAGTTTGGTAAAGTTAACTTACAGAGGAAATTACGGAATATTTTAACACTAGCCTAAGTCTCCATCTACACTGCTATATTTATGTGAGATACAGGATGAAACACAAAATATATCAATCATGTGCGACTTGGATTCGTGCAGGGGACCGCGCCGAGGATCCGTACCAATTGTAGTTTGTTTTTACTTTAATAAACTTGATAAAGTTAAATTTGCGGGTATGTGCACTCATTTTGTATGAAATGAACTATTGTAACAGCTGATAATATAATTAAACCAATATAACACAAATTGATTTATAATTTAATTATTTTACTTAATTTAATAAGTAATAATAATAATAATATTTAATATTGTATCTAATTAGAATATTGAATCTAAGATGTTTTTATTTTTGTACAACTATCAAAATGTTCAGTTGACAAATTGTTAAAGAGGGTAAGTTCTGTTTTTTAAACCTTAAAATATAAAGCACATAAGCTCCGCTTTGCTTCACTATCCGACCATTCAAAACGACTTCGGCATCCACCTTCGTAACGCTATGGATAGAAATTGATTTTTTTTTTTGTATTTCTGTATATATCTATAATTTTCCGATTTTCGGTTTGCTCCTTTATTTGTAATGTTGGTTTTAATTTTTTCATAATTCTATTATGATGATCGGCAAGAAGTTATCAAAGTTGGTCAAAAGGAAGTACCCTATAGGTTGGAATACGTAATGAATTTGGATTTAATTATGATATTTTAATTAATTTAATTATTTGAAATATGTTTTTTTTATGTGCTCAGCTACTGACTCAAATATTTGATATGAGTTTCAGCTTGTATATATATATATATATATATATATATATATATATATATATATATATATATATATATATATATATATATATATATATATATATATATATATATATATATATATATATATATATATATATATATATATTAATATATATATATATATATATATATATATATATATATATATATATATATATATATATATGTATATATATAACTATACGCTATAAATCTAACTTACATCACGACGCTTAACATTAAATAAGTAAAATCAACAAGCTAACTCCATTCGAAGCCGACCGTTTCATTTATCATAGCCGCACTAAACTTCACAGTGTCATCCGAAATGCAAAATACATAACAAAATTCCAACTATTACTATTAAATGCTTGCATAAACTATAAATTTCCATTGCAATTTAACTTCCACGAAACAGAACTGAAATGAGGAAAAACTAAAGCTTAAAGCTATGTGCGTTCTTGCTAGTATTAGAATATGAACATACCATAGAAGCCATTCATATTATAAAAGCTCTCCGCATGAGGAGGAATAAGGAAGGCGTCTGATTATAATTCCAAATATTTTTTATTCCAGTTGACTTTTACAAGCGCTTTTACGGATGGTTGTGGGTTCCATACCATTTTTTATTGCATTTTTTTTAACTTGACGTCACCCGTCCATGTAGAATAAAGTAAGATAAAACCGGGATAGATGCCCCACTTTTGGAAATGGCCACCTTATTTTGAAAATATTAATTTTATAGTTAGCTTTCCACTGGTATAGTTAGCTTAATCCTTTATCTTGAATGATAATTATTATTTGTTTAGCTCCCAAATATTATATTATATAGCTATTGCAGAAATTAGCTTTTCATGAAGCCTCTTTTTAGGGATGATTTTTGAGGTAGACACATATATGGATAGTTGCCCCACCATTAAAATACTGAGAAAGATAGATGCCCTTTATAATGTATGCCATTTGTAAAGAATAAACCGGAACCAAATGATAAACAGTTCTACTCATGTAACAATAATTGTCTCTAAAAGCCATAATAATAAAAATAATTTTAAGTTTTTTTAAATGTTTTAATTTTTATCATTAGAAGATAATTCTACTATCACACTAATGATCATAATACAATTTATATAGCGTTTATTTAGCTAAAATATAAATTCTTAAGTTTTTATTTTATCCAATTTAATTAAAGTTTAACTGGATAGTGCTTCTAATTTCGAACATCTTGATCAATAAGTTTTGAAACTTGTACAAATGTCACGTAGCCTGTTCTGACATATTACACATTAAACCGGATCCGGAAATTAAGTCAGATTGTGATTTCGTATTTTAATAATTTTCAGAACATTCAATGTTGTTATTTTACATATATCTTTAGTGCTATCCTGTCAATCTGTCTTAGTTTTAAGGGGCTTCCATTTTTATTTCCTTAAATTTTATTGATTGTCTTCATCTTCGCTGCTTGAACTTTAATAAATTTGCCTTTTTAGTGAATTCGGTCTTAAGCCATACGCTTAAAACAATTATCAGTTTCTTTATCACTTATATTGCCTTGATTGTAAGCGTCAATTTAATTTAACTTAGTTAAACAAAAGTTTCTATTATTCTGTACTATAACATCTCTAATGCATACATCCGTAGTGTCAACCGTCTTGTATTCTTAACAACATATCGTTTACACAATGTCTTCGATGGAATCCCAAGTTGGGATATTTAATTTATCCCACATGATTTTATTTCCATATCATCGAAAGCAGGTTGTTGGCTTTCTGTAGTCAAAAAACATTTTCCAAATTCAAAATTGTTAGTGACACTTCTGCTAAAATGACTATGAAGTCCAAATATAAATATAAGTAAATATATTAGCATCATACGTCCTCCGTACATGGTGCCCCTAAGGCGTAATATCTGTATAATACATATATATATATATATATATATATATATATATATATATATATATATATATATATATATATATATATATATATATATATATATATATATATATATATATATATATATATATATATATATATATATATATATATATATATATATATATATATATATATATATATATATATATATATATATATATATATATGTATTATACAGATATTACGGAAATTAGCTTTTCGTGAAGCCTCTTTTTGAGGATAGATGTCTACCTATACGGATAGGTGCCCCACCATTAAAATACTGAGAAGGATAGATACCCTTTATAATGTATGCCCTTTGTAAAGAATAAACGGAACCAAATGATAAACAGTGTTACTCATATAACAATAATTGCTTCTAAAAGCCATAATAATGAAAATAATTTTATGTTTATTTAAATGTTTTAATTGTTATAAGATAATTCTACTATAACGTTAGAAGATAATTCTACTATAACACTAATGATCATAATACAATTTATATAGCGTTTATTTAGCTAAAATATAAATTCTTAAGTTTTTATTTTATCCAATTTAATTAAAGTTTAACTGGATAGTGCTTCTAATTTCGAACATCTTGATCAATAAGTTTTGAAACTTGTACAATGTCACGTAGCCTGTTCTGACATATTACACATTAAACCGGATCCGGAAATTAAGTCAGATTGTGATTTCGTATTTTAATAATTTTCAGAACATTCAATGTTGTTATTTTTACATATATCTTTAGTGCTATCCTGTCAATCTGTCTTAGTTTTAAGGGGCTTCCATTTTTATTTCCTTAAATTTTATTGATTGTCTTCATCTTCGCTGCTTGAACTTTAATAAATTTGCCTTTTTAGTGAATTCGGTCTTAAGCCATACGCTTAAAACAATTATCAGTTTCTTTATCACTTATATTGCCTTGATTGTAAGCGTCAATTTAATTTAACTTTAGTTAAACAAAAGTTTCTATTATTCTGTACTATAACATCTCTAATGCATACATCCGTAGTGTCAACCGTCTTGTATTCTTAACAACATATCGTTTACACAATGTCTTCGATGGAATCCCAAGTTGGGATATTTAATTTATCCCCATGATTTTATTTCCATATCATCGAAAGCAGGTTGTTGGCTTTCTGTAGTCAAAAAACATTTTCCAAATTCAAAATTGTTAGTGACACTTCTGCTAAAATGACTATGAAGTCCAAATATAAATATAAGTAAATATATTAGCATCATACGTCCTCCGTACATGGTGCCCCTAAGGGCACCTATACCTCAAAACATCAGGGCAACTATCCTTTTTGATAGGTATAGGTGCCCAGGTTTTTTTTTAATAAATTATAAGCAAAATAGATAAATATTAATATCTAGATATAGATAAAATGAACCAAGATATTGACGTAAAAAAAATATAAGGGAATTTGTAACGTATTATAAAGTTAAACAACATCAAATACTGATTTTTCAAAATTTTACGCGTTTATGAATTTCGATGCAGAGATAATTACACGCACTAGCAAAACGCGCCCTCACCATGAGGCATCTATCCCACTGGGGCATCTATCCCGGTTTTATTCTATATGTAAATCATTCAAGTAAAGTATTCCTCAGTCTGCAATTCCAATACCCATCCGTAGCTATTCATATTCGTAGTCATAGGTTCAAGTATTGAAGATTAACATAATTTTAGATTTATAGCTCGACGCGGGAAAGATTTCAATTTAAGTGCGGCAATCCAATTTCACACGGCGTTGGCTGTAATGGGTGTCATTTTAAAGTTGAAATTCTGAATTAGTACTTTTCGGTTTACTAACTCTAGGTACCTGGACGAAAGTTTTAAACGAGCTTATGATAAAGAGACTCCTTAACGCTAGTTCACGATCGTCTGAACTGCGTTATTTCTTAGAGATTGCTTGATTTTGTGGCTTTTCGATGACAGTATTCTTTTTATTATTAGAATAGAATAGAATATTATTTATTACACACAAATAAAAACAAATATAAACGTAAAAAATTAAAACAGCAACATATAATGTATGCACAGATGGGCTTATTGCTTCAAGCAAGCAATCTCTATTATTTCCTCTTTCATCTTTTATTTCTATTCTTAGTATAAAAAAACAAAAAGATGCTAAGCGATAGTTTTTTACACCATATTTATCATGATTTATACGTCGACTACACAGATACAACTTTAAACTAGACCAGACGCTATGCTCTAAGTGAATTTCGCATACGCCATAATCTGTAGAATTTATGGAAAATATAAATATAAAACCTTTTTGCTGTTACATAAATTCACATAAAGCTTGACCCATTGAGGATAAAAAAGTGTCAGCCAAACGTCCGTACTATTTACAAAAGTAGCATTCAAAATGGCGTCATCCATCATGGCGGCTCTGTTTGGCGCGAATAAATTTGGTAAATCCCCGTGTCCTTGTCACAGCATATATTGTAATTATGATATTACTAATGGACTTTAACTATGGGCGTATATTTGTATTCTTTTGTAAGGAAAAATAACTTCTTTTTTATTTGCTCGAGTTAGGGGATACGAATGGTGCAACAGCGTGGTATATAGAAAAATAAAAAAAACTAAGTCCGCCAATTTCTGGCCATTTGACCGATGTTGAGTGTAAAACCGCTTAACCGAATTCTGTGATATGTATAACAAGACCACTACATAGTAGTCTCATATTAGACATACAACTATGTATATATATATATATAGTATATCTCTTCTTCTTCTTCTTCTTCTTCTGGCATGAGTCCCGGCTTTTGCCAGGGTCTGCCTTCCGACTAAGACCAATCGGTCCAGTATAGCGTGGCGAAGTGGTTTTTTGTGGAGCGATTGCCATCTGACCTCCAACCCATTACTGGGAGAAACCAAGAAAGGACAGGGAATAAGAGGCAGAAAGACTTGGAATATAGGGGAGGGACACCACTTACATGGATTGGATCGAGTTATGAAAGTGGTGGCTCGAGTCCCGGGTCGCGTACCCGTATGCCGGAAAACCAAATATCGGACAGATAATTGGCTTAGACACCCTCTGAGATATGTAATATATATATATAGTATATATATATATATATATATAATTATATATAGTATATATATATATATAATATATATATATATAATATATAATATAATATAGATATATATATATAGATATATATATATATATATTATATATATATATATTTGTTAGTGAGAATATAACCCCCCGAGCATCGCCGGTAAAGTATTTACTATAATATAATTAATTTGGTAATATTAATTTGCCTGACATCAATCATAAATTGGCTTTTTTCATCTGCGAAAAGAAATATGGCAACAATCTATCCAGTGTGAAGATGAGGCATTAACTATACATAATATCTGCCTGTTACACGTACATACATACACACGTGACAGATCGCAATGAGAAAACTGTCGATCAGAACGCGTTCTAGTTTTCTAATAATATGGCTTATACATCTTTTATTATTCTCTTTTTATATCTACTTATACATATATAAATAGACTAGCTTTTTCATCTGGCTTCGCTCAATAAGTAAGAACTATATATATATATATATATATTATTATATATATAATATATATATATATATATATATATATATATATATAGTATATATATATATATATATATATTATATATATATATATATATATTATATATATATATATATATATATATATATAATATTATATATATATATATATATAATATATATATATATATATATATATACTATATATATCTATATATATATATTATATTATATATATATCTATATATATATATATACTATATATATCTATATATATATATATATCTACATATATATATATATATATATATATATATATATATATATATATATATATATATATATATATATATATATATATATATCTTATATATATTTATATATATCTATATATATATATCTATATATATATATATATATATATATATATATATATCTATAATTATATATATAATATATATCTATATATATATATATATATATCTATATATATATATATAATATATACTATATATATATATACTATCTATATATATATATTATATAATATATATATATATATATATATATATATATATATATATATATATATATATATATATATATCTATATATATATATATACAGCGTAAAGGTCACAAAAAACAAACATATTGAATTCCAACTCGCAAATACTCAAACAATATGAACTAGTTTCAAAAGTGACAAAATGATCCGAAATTGGGTTCGAACCCAACACCAGCACGGAACGAGAACGATGAAATCCAAAGACGGAAGTACCAGCCACATTAGTTATGCTAACATAATAACTTCGTGCACATCACCAACATGACAGTTCGGGATGTGGGAGCCATCTATCGAAACGCTCCACTTTCCTAATAAATGTGCGTTGCTTTCAACGCTCTCATATATATTTTTCTGTCATATGCCAACATCAAATATGTCCATTTAGAACGGAAATGAAAATATAGTGATAAATATAGCATTTTTTTTATTATGTATGTAAAAGTGATAATTAATTAATTAATTAATGCTTGAGATTAGGAGATTTCGACGTAGATTGATAAGATATTTCATATTGTGCAATGAAGCAGCAAGAAATAAAAAAAATCTCCAAAGTCATCGACCCGCAATCATCGCTCTTGTAGTCACATAAAAAAAATCCTTTCACTGGGATATAAACCCACTACCATTATTCATTTATATATAAAATAGCACAAAATTCAATCAAATTTTCCACACTAAAAGTATTATTTAGTTTAGAAACCTAAAGCTTTCACGAAGTTCGAGTCGCTAGTATATTCATTACAAGACATGCATGACAAACTTCATTCCACGATCTATACTCATATTTAATGGACTTCTATAGACAGAACTTTCGGTAACTTCTGAGTTTTACAGTCAGCGGTTTTGCATTATATTGGCGTTATATTTTCTATGATCTCGTCTTATATTATTGGAAACGAATGAATTTTTATATGTTCTTACTTATATATGTTTATAAATAGCGATTTTTATTTTAAAAGAAGGCTTCTAAGGACTGTTATTGTGAATAACTTTGGAAGGCTTCACAATCTCTTTGGTTGAATCATAAACAAATTAACGAGAACTAATTTTTTTTTTAGATATTATAGATAAAAAAGTATAATGAAAGGAAAGTGTTTTCTTATTTATTATTGCCTTTGGGAAGGAGGAAGCTCCTGTATTGATTATGATTCTAATTTTTGTAGAAAAAACCTTAAGGTAATAATTGCTTTAAGATGAATAGATAAAAATGAAGCTATTAAACTTTTTTTTAGATTTTCACTTCATTTCGCTTAATATTATATATAAACAGAGAGAACCTAACTTGAAGACACTCCGTTGTTTCAGACAGACACACTCTACTATCGGCCTGATTTTTTTTTGTTTCATGACGGAACTCAACGCCGCGATTTTTGTTGTTAAAGCTAAAGAAATGTAATTTAATCAATCCCCCAAACGAGTATCGAACCAACGACCATCTCATTTAAAGATAAATACTGTCACACAGTATCAATATATTGACTCTTTAGAAAGTAAAACATATGTGAAATCACATATCTACTCGTATGGGGAAAACGAACGTAAATGTAATAACAAATCTATAGGCAGTTGTCAAAGTCAACCATAACAAACACGTTATGAGGAAAAAATATCGGCTGGCGAAAATTATATTTGTTGGTGTTACTCGCCCATACGAGTTAGGGTTGATATGAAGGAAATTAAAAAAAAATGCAGAATATATCTGTAAGTTATAAAAACTGTTAAGTAAGTAAATCTATTTGAAAATCACAATACAGTTTGAGTGTGGCGCAGCGGTACAACATAAGACTGTACGCGCGACGGTTGTGGGTTCGATTCCCACTTCGAAAATGAATTATTTTGCTATAGGTACAGAGTGAATGTAAAAAGAAAATGATTTAAAATTGAAAGCCTAAAAGGAGGGATAAAAGATAAAAATAGATAAAAGAAAAGGAAAAAAAAAACATTAAAAAAAAAAGATACACACAGCACATCCCTAGAAACACCGCTATCGTGGCAAATTCCACGCCGCGCCATGTCGCACATCCGCAAACATTAGTCAACGGTGAAATAGGGAAAAGGGAAAAAATTGGGGAGAAAGGTGAACCTGGGAGAACACGATGGAGAATTACAAATAGTGGACCGACACGGTACGGCGCCGCGGGGTAATTTGTGAGCGTGAGTCGGCACCTCACGTGTTGCTTCGGTTGATCGAGTTTCCGCTATGCGTACTTAGTGAGCTTTTAAGTTTCTTTTTTTTATTATATTATTCGAATTTTACTACTTTTTAGTACTTAATTTAGTTGTATTATGTTGTACAATATTGTGTGCAGTCTGACTGTAAACTGGTTATAGATTAGAAGGAATTATATTTAAATTATTTTCATCTTCGCTTTGCAAAGCGCGGCGTTGAGTTGCGCTTCCTAAATATCTCAAATATTAGATGAAAAGTGGCAAACGGAGAGTCATAACTAGATAAGCTCTCTCCGCCTACCAGCAAGCTAGCCAAAAATACGAAAGCTTTAAAAGTACATTCGAGTACAATGCTATCTAATTGAACTACCATATAACCATATATATATACAATATACGGTATCGGGTAAATTCGTGAGTCATTAATCTGTGTATGGATAGACTATAGAACTGTTAATACTGTCATTTTAATCAATAATTGACTATTTTTCTCTTGATTATTTAAGAAATTTCTAGTATATCTTTAAAAATAGATCACAATCGCAGTGTATTTCAAAGTTGACAGTGTCTGGAAGGCTATTTGTAGACAACAGTCAACTTGATAGTAGGTCAGCTAAAAATATCTTTAAAGCCTATGTACCTACATGCTAACAATATTAAGTTATTCATTGTATATAAAAAATACAACATGGTAATGGTTTCATATATTATATGTTAAGACGAACAACTTAAACTACTCTTAAACTTAACTTAAACTGAAATAACTAGCTTCAATTCCAAATATAAGATGAAACCTAATATCAAGATTTCCCCTCCCCGCTTTCTACTCAAGCGAAACTTTTCAAACATTATGTGTAAAGTTCCGGAACTAAACGCCGCCCTTTGTCTTGTTACCAGAGCGTTGAAAGAAAAATAATTTATAGTGGAAATCCTAGTCAAAATTCTTTTCACACTATATGAACCTAATGAGCTGAAATTCGTCAGACACCTAGAGGTGTTAATCCTGTAGGGTTCTTCCAGAATCCAGTTCTTTCTTCAGGTCCTCGTTACTATGACAACTACATAATATATCTACATAATTATAACACGCCCAAATTTTATGATTTTACTTTCGTCAAAAAATATTCTAGGATTTTGTCTCTTGTTTGATTTCCAGTCTCCATCATCACACCAGCTCTATAGTACCATGTCATTAATTCTTAAGCTTTTTAAATGTAATAAGTGAAAGCTCGACCTAACAAAAGCATTAGTGTTATACAATTCTTCTAACAAAACAATTTCGCTAATCATACCGCCACTTTATCTAAAGCTTAAGGGGTGATATCTGAAACAATAATAAATGTGTTCCGTACAACCATTAGGGGCACGTGTGCAATAATAAAATAAATAATATAGATTACCAAGGTGGGGTGCGGTAATCAAAATAAACGGTAATACAAGGATAAGAAACAGTGTTATCCCCAAATGTGTACGCTGGACGCAGATTCTAACATATATACGTTTTATATGTTTATATTAATTTCCTCAACGTTACTTTTACTTTGCCCATAGATTGTTTAACATTCATTATATATTATATATAATTTGTGGTATTCGCCGTTTTAATGTCACCATTGTGGTGTAGTGGGATAGCGTCTTATTATAAACACCATGGTGGTGGGTTTGTTCCTTAATCGGGGAAATGGTACGAGAATGTGCGGAGTTAAGGTCCGCAGATCAACATAAAATGTCTCGATTTTGGACAGAAAATAGAATAAAGAATACTTTGACAGTGTGAAACCGAAACAAGATACAAATATATATAATATAGATATTAAAATGAATATATTTTTATTATTTAAATTTGACGAAATTATATACGAGTTTACACTATGTTGGTTATAGGTTTTACTTCCAGCTTAGTTTGGACATATTTGTGAATGAGATATTTTTTTGTGTTGCTTCACTCGCTTTGATTTTATGAGAAGTTTTAATATTTTAGTGTTACTGGTTCGAATAAACAAAGTTGTAGCAAAAAGAGCTAAGTAATGTTAAAAGAAACAGTTTAGTTTAATCGTAATAATTTTTTTTTAATATTATATTTATAACAATTTCTGATTGTTGAAAATATTCAAAAAAAATTATGCAAAATGTAAGATTACTAAATTATTAAATTTATTAACAGTTCTCTTCACAAAACTGTCTTGAGCGGAAATCGAACCTACGACCGTCGTGTACATCAACACTGACAAGACAGTTTCAAAATAAATAATAAAAGAACATTACCTGTATAAAACCAAGCGGTAATCGTAAAAAACTGCACAGTGAGGTTATAACTGAGAATTACTACCACAGTGTGTATTTAATCGTACCATACAATAGAGATGTGCTGAACTCACTATTCTTACTTAACCTTCTAGAATGGCATAACAAATACTTTGAAATTTAAATTGCATTTAAGAATTGAATTGTGAAAATTAATATATAAAAGATGTTATAAAAATTAATGGGAATTTATTATTCTATAAAACTGATGAATAAATGAATGTATAACATGGAAAGAAGAACATAAATAAAAAATATGTATTATTTATTTTTAACTCTAAATATGCAAATTTTAAGTGAAAATAAAATATTATAACGAAGTAGAGTAATTTATACATTTGTAAGTATAAATAAAACTACAGTGTCTGTTTGCTTACTTTAAAATAAGAGGGTGTTTGCTAGTATATATACTAGCAAACACCCTAGTTACTCACACGTTACTAAAACACAAACAAACATTTTTAAAATATTTGTCTATCTGTCTTTTTGTTTGTTCTAATCTCCGGAATAGCTGAGCCGAATCTGTCATTTTTATACGATTGTTCAGTGTATGCAACTTTCATTGAAACATAGAGCTGTAGATTCACGTATAGGCTTTCAGTCCCGAAATTCCTGCGGGCTCGTAGCCTATGAGGGAAAACTACCTTCCACCTTAATAAAAAAATGTATATAACATAAAAAAATTCATTTATATACACATGTTTTTATTATTTTTCATTCGAAAGAGAAAATTAAATACATAAATATTATAATAGAGTTAATCGCAGAACGTCGTTCAAACGTCGTGCGAAACCATGAACAGTTCGCTAGTTATTATAAAAAAAAACCATTATTATAAAGTATATATAACATTTAAAGTTGGCTTGATAATGGTTTTAATATGCTGTGGGAAGTTTTAAGGCACACGCATTACCTTACCGCCGTATCATTTATTTTCATTATTGTTACTCGCTAGTGCTCATATATATTTTTTTATATTAAGTAAAAGTTTCATTTATGAAATTCCTAATTTTTTATAGTTGGTTAGGAGTTTGAATTTTTTAAGTGATAATATTCTCCATTTTTAAGTCACTATTTTCTCTGTGTTTGTTCTTTGTCGGAATTATGTATAGATTTATATTATTTTCTTTTATTAGATCATATTATGGGATTAGACATAGAGACAAGTGTTAAATCACTCTTTTATTTATTTTTCGTTATTATTAAATAGATTACGTATCATTATATAGTACGCTTAGTTCCCTCAAACACACAACGTATTTTAAATCATGTCCAAAAAAATGTTTTGACTCAGTAGAAAAGTATACATTTTTATTATATACCTATTATATATGTATAAGAGTGTATAGTATATACAGACGAAGCCATAAGCGGAAGCCTAGCTATTTAAAAAAGTACAAGCTTTTGTAAAACAATGTACTCGCAGTTTTATACTTTTAAACATTATGTATAGAGTAAAAAAAAACAAAATATTTATGGAATATTTCAATTTATCTTAATTCCACTAAAGCAGGATAAACGATAGCAGGTGAAACGCTACTCGTTGGTTACCATGAAACAGTGCCGACATTTATTTTCGCCTTGTTTCTTAATACTTCACGATTTAACCTGACCGAGAGACAGAGGGAACCTAGTATAGACTCTTCCCTCTTTTCCTCCCAATTTTCAATTTAAAATGTGTGTGAATCAAACTCACGATTCTCACTGGCCTCTAAAGCTTTATTATTATTAATATTTAGATTGCTTAAAGTTTACAAGTAATTTATATAATAATAGCTTTTACCAGCTGCTTTGTTCGCGAGGTCAAAAAGAATTAATTAAGAATTGTATATGACACATGACACATTGTAGTGAATTAATTAACTCTGATCACAGGTTCAGTGGATTACGTCGAAACAATAAACACAATATACAAATGAAAAAAAAAACAGTCCAATTTAGTTGACAACGGTGGAGTTATCTCTATTAGGAATCTCATCCAATCAACCCGTGGAAGTGGATAAGTGCGAAACAAAAAGAAAAATAACTTAAATAAATCAATAATAAGTAATTAAAATAACTTAGATATAAATATATATCTATAAATAAATACAATATATACAGTAATAATATAAATATATGCATAAGTTATATAATAAATATAAACATAGGTACATTAATAATGATACATAAATATTAGATGAAATATTACGACTGATTTCATATTAGCATGTTAGGAATTAATCGATGCTAAAAGATGGTCACTTGAGATTTCAAATTTTTAATTGAAGGATTCTTCTGGATGGGTTAAGGTATTTGGTTTCAGAGGGATGCGGCTTACTTCTTCTTCTGCCTGGCATTAGTCCCGGCTTCGTTTGCCAGGGTCTGCCTTCCGACTAAGCTTACTCCACTTTGCTTGGTCCTTAACATCCTGATTGGACAATGCGATGAGGCTTACATGGACAAAGAATTCTGAAAAAAAAATTCTATTAGGAATGTCAAGTGTTGGTATGACACACGTGTCACTTGAGCGTGAAGCATTGGGAACCACATCTAAGCGAGAACGAATGTAACAAGGGAAATTCTGGTAACAAAGAATTTATAAAGGAATGGAAGGATGCAGGGTGCATGTCGCGGCGAAGTTGGATTGGGAACCAATTTAGTTGAGCTGAAATTTGGAAAATGTGATCATACTTAGACATACCGTAAATAAAAAGTTTGACGAGGTCTTGAATGCACTCTAATTTATTAAATAGCTCCTCGGTCTCATCTCAATAGCACACATCAGCGAAGAAGAGTTTGTGCAATAATAATTTTGATCTCATGAGGAAGGTAATATTGAGGACGCTTAAATGGGCAAAGAAAAAATCCATGCACCTGCTGACATCATGAATATGCGTAGCCCAGGAAAAATTACTGCCAATGGTAAGGTCAAAATTCTTAACTTTGTCACAGTATTTAATTTTAATTCCTAAATATATGATCTGCGGTGTACTATCTTAATTTTTTTTATTTCTTTATTTTAGTCATAGTTTCTGAGATAAGCGCGTTGAACCAAACAAACTCTTCAGCTTTATAATATTAACTATAAATAAATAAGTATCCTGCTATGTGCAGGATAATATGTAAAGATTTAAAAACAATATTTCAACTATCTATACGATTTGACCTACGTCCTAAATTTTTAGACAAAAATTCATATTGATATTCAATATATTTCTTAGATTTAAATGAAAATATATTTTTTTAATTTTATATAAACATATATTGTAAGTCTATAATTTTACCCTTTTTATTTTATCTAACACATTTGTTAAGTTAATTACAAAAATATCAAAAAAAAAAGCAACTCCTGTAAAAGGTACGATGAAAGGAGCATTCCTGAAAAGCTACGACGCGATGCTCGTTTTGCAGCCGAGGCGTAGGTCTGAGAAAAATGTATTGAATTAAATACTGAGATTTTTAAACATTTACAAAATGAAAATGTATGAAACTTTCATATTTTTTTGTAGTACATTTTTCAATTTTTAAATTAATACCTTTGATATCGTTGTAGATGCATAATTTATATATAAAAGGAAAGATTTATATATAAAAGAAAATTGCGTTGTTTTACAAGAATAACTGGTCTACCGTATATTATGTCTTCAAGTTACACTGTCAAATGTAAAATCACCATCTTACTATTAGATGAAAAAAAAAGAATCAATGAGACAGTAGATGAATGTAATATATAGAGGAAGAATAGGTAGATGGCACCTCATGCCACTTTTCATTTACCACTTTTCATCATATATATTTATTAACAGTCAATTGTAGGCAGGCCTTGAACCATAGGCAGGCTGACTATGTGAACCGACGACCTGGTGAAAATCGCCGGAATCCTATGGATGAGGGTAGCCCAGAACCTAAGACAAGTTGTATGGCGCTCAATGGGGGAGGCCTTTGTCCAGCAGTAAACGTCTCCCGGCTGATATGATGATGATGATAGTCAATCGCTATTCCCCTGCACCACGATTGATATAAACGTACATATAACATTCAATATATAGCCATGCGTACACTATACAATACTTACATAATTATACACACTTCACTGAGTGTTGCGCCTTCAAAATTTTCATATATTTTAAACGCCAATTAAACTGCACTGTAACCATAGTACAAAGGAATATTTTTTGATATTGCCTCCTAATCCTCTCTTTTTTCTTTTTCTTTTTGTAATACACTTTAATTTCGCCAGCTCAACTTTGAAGGAGGTCTAAAATATTTATTTTTATTTTATATAACCAGAGATCCAAGTTTGTACACACCATTTTCCCCCTTCTAATGCCAAACTTTTAATAGATTATTTATTGAAATAATAAAAATATTTTAAATAAAAACATTATCTACAATCGTCTTTACGACGAGACACTGTTCCACAGCGCCATAATGGTAAATTTAGAATGTAAAAATATTTTCCAGGATAAGCCAGCGCGATGACGGGCCGGGATTCCCCGTAATCCCGTACAATCCCGGGGTACCGGTGAATTTGAACGGGATAAGGCCTTACACCTCGGCCGGGATAATATATTTTATACGTGTACCATGAGCTGAATACCTAATTGACTCTAACATGTTACTAAAATACTGTAAGGTATACTATCTTTAACCAAATATGCATTAAGTAGTTTTCTTTTCAATGTTAACGAGTTGTATGAGATAAAAAGAGCTAAGTGACAGATCACTTTGAATTTTTTATATTATCAAAAAGCTCATTTACATATTAGATATTTAATCAATATAGAGAAAATTAAAATATTTAAACATATACATATACACATAAGGTCAACGGCAGAGCGGCACAATGCTTGGCTGTATACGCGGTGATTGTGAGTTCGATGCCCACTCGAAGGAATAAATTAATTTCGTTTCACAAGTGCGGCGTTGAGTTCCGCAACTCAATACACAAGATCTCGAACACAGGTGGAAAGTAGAGACCGAATCTCTTCGACAATATTAATATTAAAGCACAGCAATTGATTACTTTTATTGTGGTATGACAAATAATATAACAATATCATAAATACATCTAGAGTGTATCTGTATCACATATTTTACTGAAATAAAATTTATTATTATTATTATAAATATCATACATAATTTATTGTGTTCGAAAAATCATAACTTATTCTGTCACGCGAATCATTCGTTATCTCCAGACATAAGTTAGGTTGGAAAGCGGTAAACCGATTCTGTCGAGACGTGAGGACGTCACGAAAATATTATTTATATATTAATCTCCTAAATTAAATAAAAAATTTTGAGTTCATATTTTTAAGCTGAAGACTTTCTTTATTCTAAGGCTCTATTTTTTTATATTTTCACGCTGTATCCCGCATATAGCAAGCACGTTAAACAGGGGAAATGTAGTGTTAAAACACTAAATTCCCCGATTTTCTCCTTTTGAGATATTGCTTGTTGATTGGTATAACTCAATCGTATGTTATGTCGTTAGAGCGAGGAAAATTCAAAATAAAATTACTTCCCTACAAACAAGAATCGCACTAGCAACTCGGGTTTACAGTCAGACGTACAGAACTGCGCCAAGACGGCTTCTAAGGAGCTATTTGCGAATTGAAAACGTCTTTTATTGTGATGGATTGTCTATTTATTGGTAAAGGGTATATGCTTTATTCCATTATGTTAAACATTTCGATATGATCCATTGTACCTGAGGTCAGAGTTGTCTTACGTGACTCGTAGTTATATCCGTTTAGGGATGAAGCTACAGATAATTTCCACTTTCCCGTTTAAAGGCAAAGTGCGTTTCATTTGCATATGGCAGATGTATTAAAAAAATATAATATATTATATTAAATATATATATTTATATTTACTATCTTGTTTATGTTGATAGCCTAAGAAAATCCAAGGTACCTTTAAAACGCGAGAGATATGAAAAAAACTTGTATTACTTTGTAATTGTACTTCGCCGCTAACTATGTTAGCTATGAAATATTATAAAAGTCGCAAAATTTAATATAGCAACCTCCGTAAAGTAAGTTTAATGACTTAAAATTAGAAGTTAACTCGTAGTTGAACAGTTTATTCTGACACTATAAGAAAGTTGAAATTAAACTAAATGTACATACATACATAGGTATATAATATTATTATATGTTTTTATATTCTTATAAAATTTAAAGCGCAAGATATGTTTTTTTTAAATATGTTTTTTTTAAATGTGAAAAAACAAATATTTTCATAAATATAAAAAAAAGTGAAAAGTGAGATGCGGCATTCCATTCTGCCTGGAATTTCTCAAAATTGGACAAAAAAATGGGTAAATGCCTTACCTACCTCCCTGCCCTGCCTTATGCTAGAAATGTAGCTTATATAAATTATACTATTCTATCAGTATTTTGCATTATAACACTGTGACAGTAAAATACAGTGTGAATGCAGGAGATGCATCCAGATGAGCATTGTGGAGCTAGCACCATGGCCGAACTGCTCGCGCCGCGTAATTGTTAAAAACTTTTAATTGCCCACAACTTTCCGTTCTGAGTAATAATAAACAGGCACAGATAAAGCGTGGAAACAGAAGAAAGCTCACTCGTAAATTTATTTTATTTTATTAATATTAAATAGTTTATTGAAATTGTCGTTTTGATATATAAGAGCTTAAAGCTCACGCATATTATATTTTTGTTATGAAAATGTGTTAAAAAATAAGTTTCTGAATTGTGTTCTGTCTTCTATCTCCTTTAAAATCTAAAATCATTCAATCATTAAACAATAATTTTTATTAAACATTGAAGATTTCTATTATGTTTAAAATGTATTCAGAAGCTTTCGTTTACAGCCAGACGTTTCTGATTATAAGCGGAAAGATTGTGGTTTGATCCCCACTAAAGGTAATAAGTTGTTTCTTTTAAAAAACCTGATTAAAGAAGAGAGCTGTAACAAGCTTATAAGAATTGCGACGTAGCTTGATGATAACGTATGACCTAGTGCTTTAAGTTTTCAGAAGGACACAAATCCTGTTACATTCAACTATTTATATGATTTCTAATTTTTATGACTAAAAAGCTCTAGTAAGTGAATTAAATGAGTTCCGTTTCTCAAATTCGGATGAAATTCGAAATTGATTGAGATTCGGAGAACGGAGAGTATAGACACTAGTTTCTCTCTACTTATCTTTACATTAGGTTGCATATCCAAAGCTAGTTGCTAAAAAAATACACTTAAAGTTCCAAAATAAACGATATCAAGATACTAGTAAGAGATAAGCGAGAAAGTAATAAATGTAATCGAGTCATTAGTGACTATTAGACTTGTAACCGAATTGACTTTATTGATTGCAGAATAAAGTTCCCTACAATTAAACCTAGTAAAGGTGTAGACACTGTATTAATTGTACAACGTAAGACTAGTATATGAAGGTTGTGGGTTCGATCTCCAGGTAAGGTAAAGATTGGATTTATTATTATTTATTTGTTACTTATTTTTTTATTATTTATTTATTTATTCATTCATTTATTTATTAAGTTTACCAACGGTTATTATGGTTAGTATAATAAATTTTATTTTACTACCTACAAATGCCACACAAAGGTAAACATCGCATGCAAGAAAAATGTAAGTGTGATCAAAAAATCAATTCGATAAGTACAAATAACATCAGGATCCAAAGACAAGTCTCATTTACCTCTTATAATATATTCTTCCTAAAATATATGAAAATGGAGAACAGCCTGTTACATTGAGTTTTCAGTTTGTCTCATAACACCTAAAAGGTATATAAAGTTGAGAACTTAAAACAGTATTTAGTAAATATTCAACACTATTAAAACTAAGTTTGAGCGTAAAGCTTAAGGTGGTTTGGAAAGCTTTCTTAAAAAGTTAATATTTTATCTCGTCGCCTCTACAATGTATAAATTAGCGACAACATTTCTTTTAAATCATTTGCGATTTAACAAAAGCTGTGAATATTTTAAACACACATATTCTTATATTACGCGTGTTATGTTATATATGTATTATTAATTTTTAATATATATATATATATATATATATATATATATATATATATATATATATATATATATATATATATATATATATATATATATATATATATATATATATATATATATATATAAAATTGATTGTAGTAAATTTGTTTATTCTTACATTATTATAAGTTTTCGCTCACGTACTTATATTACCCGCTACAAGGTAGAATTCAACAACGCGCAGTATCTATCTAATTATAAATCTGCTATATTTAAAAATAGTGTTTCAGTGGTTACACAGTGGTTTAATAGAAACTATAATCTCTATCGAATCGATTACCATAATGTAATAATCTATAGCGATTATTCTCTCTTCTAGATTCTTCTTCATTCTTCTGCCTTGCTAGATAAATGGACAGTTAAAATATTTCATTTGTCGCCGGTAGTTCCCGAGTTAAGCGCGTTCAACCAATTAAACTCTTCTATGAGCTTGATGGTAAGTCAATACAAACATATATTTTTATGATAAATGGTGAAATAGCGTATTCCTCATCGTACACGAGCACAAGAGTGTCAAGTCACAATTTTTAAGGCCGCCATTCTATTCCCGACACGCGCGTTTCATAAAGGGAACTTAGTATTCATTTGCCGCTGCCATCGTCAGAGGCATCATAAATTCAGATTACGGTTGACTGTGATACTATTTACTCGTATAATACATACAGTGTTATTTCACACGGCAACTTCTTTATTACTTGAAACTTCCAGAGATTTATTAGAGTGAGCGCCATTTTGTTTTATGTTGGGCTTTCAAAGTGAGTTTATATGTATGGACTAATTGTATGTGGAAAGCTTAGATGCGGACTTGATGTGGTTCTTGGACTTTACAGAAGCTTTGGCTAATTAAGCTAGGACAATATATTAAGGTTAAATTTATAAATGTCAAATTGTTTCAGCTAGAGCCGTTGACGCGTGAAACACCCGTTGTCATAGCAACGTAATTGTCACATTATACAAGAGTGTATATTGTCAAATAATATATAGTAGCGTGATATCTAATGCATTATTTACATACATATTATAAAAATTATAAGATATATTAAAATACCTATTATGGGTGGCATATATCAACGCCATAAAAAAAATTGTTTGCTTTTTTTTAAATATTTGTTTTCTAGTATTGTATTATAGTAAAATTATCTTAATATTTGAAGGTATTTAGTTTCAATCCGTTCATAAATAATAAAGCTATATAAATTTAAAATTTTCTACAAGAAAATTGTTACAAATTAATTGTTCTATTGAATTTTCCGTAATTTTAAATTTTCTTTCCTAAATGGACAAAGTTGAGGGCGCAGGTAGTTTCTCTTTCACCAAACAAATATATATATATATATATATATATATATATATATATATATATATATATATATATATATATATATATATATATATATATATATATATATATATATTAAAATAAACACTGAATTATCAATCTATATATAATACATACATAATAGTAAATATTAAATAAAAGGAAAAATCGATTTGAAAATTGTTTTGGATTTAGTTATAGGAAACAATAAAAGAACTCCTACACAGTGAAATCTTTCTATATGGAATACGAAGAATAATGTTTAAAAAAAATATATAAAAAAAATTTGAACGCAGCGGGATTTGAACCCGCGCCTCATGGAAACCGTCCAAGGCGCGGGCTCAAATCCCGCTGCGTTCGAAAAACTTTTTATTTGTTTTCTTTGAATATTTTTCAATCCTTAGTGTGAAAAATCATCAAAATAGGAAGAACTTGGCTGTTTGCTACGATAAAAAAAACGCCGAAATGTCAACACTACATGGTGCTTTTATTTTCAAATAAGTCACAAACTAAAGGAGTATCTCTACAAGGTAACCTCGTTAAAGCTTTGTTTTGTCTGTTTTACAATACAGTCACCTAGTTCAATTGAATTTTGATTCAAACCAATTTTACTTTGAGATCCACTATCGATGCTATCGCGGCGCGGTAAAATGATATCAGGTACAAGCGTTGTGGGTTCGGTCCCAATGCGTCGGAATAAGGTATTTTGTTTACAAACTGGGCCGAAAATGAAGGATATGACTTTTAAAGTAGACTGAGGTGGCCTCTTGATGCCTGGCCTGGTGGCCTGGTGATTCGTCTATCAGTTGATATAATTATTATATCAAACTACCGCCACCGGCTTCTGAGTTGCCTCGCGTACTACCCTGGATTCCTGCAGAATGAGCCGACTGTATCCTGCTCTCTAGTGTGGTGGATTTGGGACTTTAAAGTTTTTATAAGTGTTTCCCAGGTGACAGAAAGCTTCCAACCGTCTTCTCTATTAAAATTGGGATATTTAGTATTTCAATAGCCTCGTGAATCATTCTGGGGATATATCTGTTTTCCCTAGCGACTATATGAGGATTTATCAAACTTGATGTAATGGTTGGGTTTGTTCTTTGAGTGTTTACACACAGCAGCGGACTACTTTAAAGTGTTCGAGACGTCGGGTTTCCAAAAATAATAATATACGCGATTAATCCGGTTAAATTGTTTTATTTAATATGTATAAAACATCGCGAAACCCAAAGGATATGACTTTTCTCTGCCTATCCTGATATATACGTAAAGAAAAAAAATATGAATTAATATTTGAAATGGACAAATTGTACATTGCATAGTGTTTTATTAAGTTAATGCCATAACTGACATTTACCCTTTGTACGATGAATGAAAGCTAAAATGAGTGTTAACGGCCAATTTTTACATATAACAAGTGAAAATATTTTTGACATTTATTACACATTGGTATACTCGTATTGTAATATCCGCGTGAATATCCGCTTCACACAAGGAATTACATATATATTGCTAGTGTACGCTATGTTCAAGCTAGAATAGCTTAATTGCGGAACCCAACGCCGCTGTCGTTCCCCTAAGAAGAGGTGGAGTCATAAGTCACATTAAAACCTCTTTAACTTTAAACTTTAACGAATATTCCGCTATGTTTCATCTTCACCCTGTATCCTATATAATATGCCTATACCATTTCTATTCTAGAGCGTATGAGATTTCATATTAAAACAAACATCCTAGGGAATTGCGTGCATCGCTTCATATTGCTTTTAACTAAATATTAGATATATGTGGGAACTATATTTTAATAACAGTCATTATTTAGTTAGCTTTTCATTCGCCATTATTACAAAATGGAACATGAGTTAAAATGACTTGAGCTTTTTTTTTAGATTATCATTAGACAAATCAGTTCAATTTAACTAATTTCATACAAAATTTAATCAATACAAGTCTCGTTTTCGCACAAATGAAAAAAAAAACAAATACAAAAAAATTATTAGGATTTTGAAATCAAAACTACAGCAATCCAAATTAACTTTCCCCGACCAGGATCCCAGCAATTTCCTGTTTCCCTATTTCACTTAAAAAACGAAGGAATGAAGGAATTCGGTCTCGCGCCGAGAATCAACTTGCAGTTCCAGTCCATAGGATTATTGTTACCGTTATAGTACAAGCTATAAGAGGTAGCTTTTGGAGCTTTTAGAGATTCATTTTCATATATCTTGTCACCTTTTTGTCTTTGCGTTTGTCTTCCAAATTCTTTAGTGACAATTTTTTGAAGTCATTAATTTCTTTTTTAGCCTCGCATATACTAGCTCGATAAGCTTATAGCTTAGCTTACGTATGGCTTATTGTGGAGGAGTGCTTGGGCAGCTACCGAGAGTTGAAAGTTTGCTTCCCGGTACGTTCAAGTTTCAATACGTTTTTAGTACATATGGTATTGGAACATAATATGCAAGTTATTCGAAAGAATTTAGTTCAAATATTTTTCGTTACAGATTCAAATCGATAATAGGTACTAGAATTAATTCTAATAATAGTAAGCAAAATCTACTAGTTTATTCGCCACACGTGAATCTCTTTTATTTTTTTAAATCCAATGCTGAATTTTTACTGGCCAGCTAAAATAAACATATGGAAAAATAAACATTCACAGAGCGGATATTGAGCCCACAAAATCAAGAAACAAAGGTTTTATTTAAGGTTTATATATATATATATATATATATATATATATATATATATATATATATATATATATATATATATATATATATATATATATATATATATATATATATATATATATATATATATATATATATATATATATATATATATATATATATATATATATATATATATATATATATATATATATATATATATATATATATATATATATATATATTTTAAAGTTGGTGGTACCTTCTAGTAGGACTGACAATACTGACACTTATGTTAATTGACGATTCGAAAGTGCTTGTAATAGCCTATTTGACAAATTAATATTTTATTTTTGATTATATTATGGCCATAATGGCGCAGCGGCACTGCGCCTGACTGCACACGCGATTGTTAGGAATTCGATTCTTATATAAGAAAATCATTTCTTTTCATATTCTCGTTCTGGTAACAAGATAAAGCGCAGCGTTGAGTTCCGTCACCCAACACGCAATGTCTCCGAGCAGACATCTGGTAGCGGTGTCTCTTAACACTAGGTTCCCTCAGTCTACGCTACTACCTATATACGAAATCTAAACTACATTTTTAATATTCTCTTTAAATTGTTCAAGTGGCAGATTTAAAATCACTTGTGGTATTTTATTACACATACGTAATATTTGAAGGCAAAAATTAGGAAAGTAATGAGCTTATTTTTATTTCTTGTAATTATACTGTTCTGTAAATAATATTGATATCGTTATTGATGTAAATAATATTACTGTCGTAAGAGTACGCGTTTTATTAAATACTTCTCGCATAGAATTCTGAGCTCCCATGCCTTAAATGGTCCGCATTGCCATATTTGATTTTGCCGATTCAATATCTAAGGGAGTATTCCAAAAGACAAGATATTATGAAATATCTAAGTCAAAGCCTCATTGAAGTCTTGAATCTAACGGTTCCATCTAGAAACGCCACATAATGTGTTAAATTGAAATTTACTTTTTGAGACATAAGTGAGCTTCTATATATTATTTGATTTTCTTCAGGTTCCATACTAATTTATTAGCAGAAAGATAAAATTAAGAGACAAGAGCTTAAAAAATGAAATCAGGGTCAGGGCCTCCTCATTTTTATAACAATTTTAGACATATTTAATTGCATAACTAAACGCCGCGCTTAGTCTCAATAGATAACTTAGAATAGTTTCTTTAACTTGAACTCTTTAACTTGCACCCTACATTCATTGGAGTTGGTAGTAAAAATCTGATGCAGCCTAATGACGGAGATCCATCTCGCGTTCTTTACGACGTCAAGATTCGGCAGCATTGAAATTTGTGCGCGTAATAAACTGAAGTATTTCAAGTATTCTCTTATATTCATGTGTCGTTCCAAGTCATAAAAAAAGTACGCTTTTCTTTGCTTAGTTATACGAAGTTAGCTTGAAAAGGATTTTTTCTGATGAACTCGAACTGGGAGGCGAGCGTTGATGCGTATTTTAAAAGGGTTTATATCAACCCATGGGTCGCAAATCTAAAACGCTTCTCTGAAATCCATCCCTGTAACAGAAGTCCTTGGAATGAGAGAAAATTTCTTCTCTGGTAGAAAAAAAATCTAATGACTACAATCCATCTCCAGTTTTCTCTCAAAAAATTACGCAACTGCAGCCGGTTTACAGAAACAACAATTATTTAAACACTATATTGGCAAAAGTGCTTACAAGGATCTGTTGATGATTTCAATGTATTCACCAATAGTCTCACAAAGCGGGCTACACAAACAATCTATTCCTCGAGCGGAAATCGAACCTGCAACCTTCACACTTACTGTCTAACGCTGGCCCAACATGCCACGGCCGGTAGCAAGCATTCACCGCATTCAATAAAAGACGTCTCGACAGAACTATTGTCTCTTTTATGTAGTTTAATTTAATAATGCCCCATGTTAAATGAAAATATCTTCTGTAAATGTAATTATTAAATATTATTGTTTAGTATTTATTTTACACAAATTTAAATATTTTACTTGTAATGTAAAATTGTGAATAAATTTATATTAATATAACATATACTGTATATTTTAATATAAATTGTACTGTATATATTCTTATTTAAATTATGGAACTCACAGACATCAATTAGTATATATCGATAAATAGATATTTCAAGCTATCTATTAAAATAATGATGATAGTTATCCCATGGAAACTGCATTGAACACCAAGGTAAAATTTGGATATATGCTTTCTTCAGACTCTAAGCAATTCTCATACTATAATTGATAAATTGATACAACAGACAGACCAACAGATCAAATTTCTGCTACGTTTTCAAGGCATTCTCTCGTAAAAATTATTGCTATACCAGATTTCTATATATACAAGATTTCTGTCCCTTTAAAGCACAAATAATTTTAAAATTTTTTTTTAATATTCTTCAATTGGCAGCCTTTGCCAGCATTACCAGGATATAGGATATATATATGTATATATATATATATATATATATATATATATATATATATATATATATATATATATATATATATATATATATATATATATATATATATATATATATATATATATATATATATATATATATATATATATATATATATATATATATATATATATATATATATATATATATATATATATATATAATAAAACACCAAAAAAATCTCTTAGATTATTTAGGATATTGTAATTTGTCCTTTATAACCATCATCGTGTATTTAATTTAAATCGAACTCAGTACCGTCAGTACGAAACAGTTACAAGACTAAGCGTCGTTCATACATTACAAATTCATACTAAGGCAAACCGAATCGACTCTGCAAATAACAGCAAAACGGGAAATCCGTGACAATTGACCAGTCTCAGAGATGAAATTAAATCGCGGGACACTTCGCACCTGCCCGAAAACCGATTAAAATGATAGAACGATGGGCGCGGATTTGACGAAGATAATATGTCGCTGGAAGTAACTATGCTTTAATTTTATCTTACCAAATACATATACTTATATATATATATATATATATATATATATATATATATATATATATATATATATATATATATATATATATATATATATATATATATGCAGCCGGTTTACAGAAACAACAATTATTTAAACACTATATTGGCAAAAGTGCTTACAAGGATCTGTTGATGATTTCAATGTATTCACCAATAGTCTCACAAAGCGGGCTACACAAACAATCTATTCCTCGAGCGGAAATCGAACCTGTAACCTTCACACTTACTGTCTAACGCTGGCCCAACGCGCCACGGCCGGTAGCAAGCATTCACCGCATTCAATAAAACACGTCTCGACAGAACTATTGTCGCGTTTATGTAGTTTAATTTAATAATGCCCCATGTTAAATGAAAATTTCTTCTGTAAATGTACTTCGTCAATATTATAGTTTAGTATTTATTTTACACAAATTTAAATATTTTACTTGTAATGTAAAATTGTGAATAAATTTATATTAATATAACATATACTGTATATTTTAATATAAATTGTACTGTATATATTCTTATTTAAATTATGGAACTCACAGACATCAATTAGTATATATCGATAAAATAGATATTTCAAGCTATCTATTAAAATAATGATGATAGTTATCCCATGGAAACTGCATTGAACACCAAGGTAAAAATTTGGATATATGCTTTCTTCAGACTCTAAGCAATTCTCATACTATAATTGATAAATTGATACAACAGACAGACCAACAGATCAAATTTCTGCTACGTTTTCAAGGCATTCTCTCGTAAAAATTATTGCTATACCAGATTTCTATATATACAAGATTTCTGTCCCTTTAAAGCACAAATAATTTTTAAAATTTTTTTTTAATATTCTTCAATTGGCAGCCTTTGCCAGCATTACCAGGATATAGGATATATATATGTATATATATATATATATATATATATATATATATATATATATATATATATATATATATATATATATATATATATATATATTATATATATATATATATATATATATATATATATATATATATATATATATATATATATATATATATATATATATATATATATATATATATATATATATATATAATAAAACACCAAAAAAATCTCTTAGATTATTTAGGATATTGTAATTTGTCCTTTATAACCATCATCGTGTATTTAATTTAAATCGAACTCAGTACCGTCAGTACGAAACAGTTACAAGACTAAGCGTCGTTCATACATTACAAATTCATACTAAGGCAAACCGAATCGACTCTGCAAATAACAGCAAAACGGGAAATCCGTGACAATTGACCAGTCTCAGAGATGAAATTAAATCGCGGGACACTTCGCACCTGCCCGAAAACCGATTAAAATGATAGAACGATGGGCGCGGATTTGACGAAGATAATATGTCGCTGGAAGTAACTATGCTTTAATTTTATCTTACCAAATACATATACTTATATATATATATATATATATATATATATATATATATATATATATATATATATATATATATATATATATATATATACATATACATATACATATACATATGTATTATAGTTAATGTCATATGTAAATACTATATTTAGTGTTGTTAAATAGTATAAAGTTTTTATAGTAAAAAGGAGCAACAAAGTGTTTCATCATATTCTATGTCATCTAATTTCAAAACATGATAGAGATAATGGAACAAATAATGAAATAATTTATATTTATAGTATATTTTTTTGTATTTAGTCACATTTTTTAAAAATTTGAAGGAACTTGATTGGTCCTCATTTAATTTTTGCGATAAATTTACTAATTTACTGTACTATTTGTACACGTAACAAATAGAAACCTGTCTTGATTCAACAAAACCATGTAAATTTACATACAATTAGAATATACCTACATTGCAATTGCTTTTGCAATTTACAAAATTATCATAAACAAACAAAATTAACACTCAGTGGTGAAATAACTAATTCTGAAGGCAAAATTATATCTCTGTTCTAGATTTAATCTTTCACTCCCGTATTGCGCGGGTGAAATTTTTCAAACGTCACCCGGTTTGACAAATGCTCCGCGGGGACCCGCCGCAAATTACAATCCGGCCATTTTGCTCACGCCTTTTTTTTAATTGGCACATATGTAGGCTTAGGTGTTACGTCGTTCTGCCTTTAAATGATTAGAGATTCCTATTTTCCGTTATGTTGTGGTTACAGTGAATTGATTGGTTTAAAATTTTAAATTTAAAGGCAGACGATATTGTATTGGAACTCGCTTTTGTTTGGTCACTTCCACTTTATTCCTTTACTTCCATCAAAAGTACAAGGTCCAGCCTCAATGCCGTGACAGGAACTACTATCCCAGTCCCAATAAAATCCGTCGCTTTTGAACTATTTAATCAGTAATACAATCGTATTCATAATTTATTTCTACCCTAATTTCCAAAATCTAACAATATATTATAAACCTGAATATTGAATAGTAATATTAGATATATGTGGGAACTATATTTTAATAACAGTCGTATATTAGCTTTTCATTCGCCCATATTACAAAATGGAACATGAGTTAAAATGACTTGAGCTTTTTTTTAAATTATCATTAGACAAATCAGTTCAATTTAACTAATTTCATACAAAATTTAATCAATACAAATCTCGTTTTCGCGTTACGTACTCACAAATGAAAAAAAAAACAAATACAAAAAAAATTATTAGGATTTTGAAATCAAAACTACAGCAATCCAAATTAACTTTCCCCGACCAGGATCCCAGCAATTTCCTGTTTTCCTATTTCACTTAAAAAACGAAGGAATGAAGGAATTCGGTCTCGCGTCGAGAATCAACTTGCAGTTCCAGTCCATAGGATTATTGTCACCGTTATAGTACAAGCTATGAGAGGTAGCTTTTGGAGCTTTTAGAGATTTATTTTCATATATCTTGTCACCTTTTTGTCTTTGCGTTTGTCTTCCAAATTCTTTAGTGACAATTTTTTGAAATCATTATGGCTTTTGAAGTCATTATGGCGTATGGCTTATCGTGGAGGAGTGCTTGGGCAGCTACCGAGAGTTGAAAGTTTGCTTCCCGGTACGTTCAAGTTTCAATACGTTTCTTAGTACATATGGTATTGGAACATAATATGCAAGTTATTCGAAAGAATTTAGTTCAAATATTTTTTGTTACAGATTCAAATCGATAATAGGTACTAGAATTAATTCTAATATAGTAAACAAAATCTACTAGTATATTCGCTACACGTGAATCTCTTTTATTTTTTTAAATCCAATGCTGAATTTGTCACTGGCCAGCTAAAATAAACATATGGAAAAGAGCGGAGCGGATATTGAGCCCACAACGTTATATACGCCGCCATAGACTCAAATTCAAGAAACAAAGGATTTTTTTAACTAGGCCATTACAAGCACTTTTGAATTGTATTTTTACATAAAAATTTCAGTAGTGTCAGTAGCAAGGTACAGGTTCTGGCTAAGAAGGGTTGGCGAGAAACTCACAATTTCTCTTTTTAAAATATAATTTTATAAAGTTGTATAAAGATATATATATATATATATATATATATATATATATATATATATATATATATATATATATATATATATATATATATATATATATATATATATATATATATATATATATATATATATATATATATATATATATATATATATATATATATATATATATATATATAATAATATTTTAAAGTTGGTGGTACCTTTTAGTAGGACTGACAATACTGACACTTATGTTAATTGACAATTCGAAAATGCTAGTAATAGCCTATTTGACAAAATAATATTTTATTTTTGATTATATTATGGCCATCGTGGCGCAGCGGCACTGCGCCTGACTGCACACGCGATTGTTGGGAATTCGATTCTTATATAAGAAAATCATTTCTTTTCATATTCTCGTTCTGGTAACAAGATAAAGCGCAGCGTTGAGTTCCGTCACCCAACACGCAATGTCTCCGAGCAGACGTCTGGTAGCGGTGTCTCTTAAGACTAGGTTCCCTCAGTCTACGCTACTACCTATATACGAAATCTAAGCTACATTGTTAATATTCTCTTTAAATTGTTCAAGTGGCAGATTTAAAATCACTTGTGGTATTTTATTACACATACGTAATATTTGAAGGCAAAAATTAGGAAAGTAATGAGCTTATTTTTATTTCTTGTAATTATACTGTTCTGTAAATAATATTGATATCGTTATTGATGTAAATAATATTACTGTCGTAAGAGTACGCGTTTTATTAAATACTTCTCGCATAGAATTCTGAGCTCCCTTGCCTTAAATGGTCCGCATTGCCATATTTGATTTTGCCGATTCAATATCTAAGGGAGTATTCCAAAAGACAAGATATTATGAAATATCTAAGTCAGAGCCTCATTGAAGTCTTGAATCTAACAGTTCTATCTAGAAACGCCACATAATGTGTTAAATTGAAATTTACTTTTTGAGACATAAGTGAGCTTCTATATATTATTTGATTTTCTTCAGGTTCCATACTAATTTATTAGCAGAAAGATAAAATTAAGAGACAAGAGCTTAAAAAATGGAATCAGGGTCAGGGCCTCCTCATTTTTATAACAATTTTAGACATATTTAATTGCATAACTAAACGCCGCGCTTAATCTCAATAGATAACTTAGAATAGTTTCTTTAACTTGAACTCTTTAACTTGCACCCTATATTCATTGGAGTTGGTAGTAAAAATCTGATGCGGCCTAATGACGGAGATCCATCTCGCGTTGTTTACGACGTCAAGATTCGGCAGCATTGAAATTTGTGCGCGTAATAAACTGAAGTATTTCAAGTATTCTCTTATATTCGTGTGTCGTTCCAAGTCATAAAAAAAGTACACTTATCTTTACTTGGTTATACGAAGTTAGCTTGAAAAGGATTTTTTCTGATGAACTCCAACTGGGAGGCAAGCGTTGATGCGTATTTTAAAAGGGTTTATGTCAACCCATGGGTCGCAAATCTAAAACGCTTCTCTGAAATCCATCCCTGTAACAGAAGTCCTTGGAATGAGAGAAAATTTCTTCTCTGGTAGAAAAAAAATCTAATGACTACAATCCATCTCCAGTTTTCTCTCAAAAAATTACGCAACTGCAGCCGGTCTACAGAAACAATAATTATTTAAATACTATATTAGGAAAAAGCTATTACAAGGATCTGTTGATGATTTCAATGTATTCACCAATAGTCTCACAAAGCGGGGTACACAAACAATCTATTCCTCGAGCGGAAATCGAACCTGCAACCTTCACACTTACTGTCTAACGCTGGCCCAACATGCCACGGCCGGTAGCTAGCATTCACCGCATTCAATAAAACACGTCTCGACAGAACTATTGTCGCGTTTATGTAGTTTAATTTAATAATGCCCCATGTTAAATGAAAATTTCTTCTGTAAATGTACTTCGTCAATATTATAGTTTAGTATTTATTTTACACAAATTTAAATATTTTACTTGTAATGTAAAATTGTGAATAAATTTATATTAATATAACATATACTGTATATTTTAATATAAATTGTACTGTATATATTCTTATTTAAATTATGGAACTCACAGACATCAATTAGTATATATCGATAAAATAGATATTTCAAGCTATCTATTAAAATAATGATGATAGTTATCCCATGGAAACTGCATTGAACACCAAGGTAAAAATTTGGATATATGCTTTCTTCAGACTCTAAGCAATTCTCATACTATAATTGATAAATTGATACAACAGACAGACCAACAGATCAAATTTCTGCTACGTTTTCAAGGCATTCTCTCGTAAAAATTATTGCTATACCAGATTTCTATATATACAAGATTTCTGTCCCTTTAAAGCACAAATAATTTTTAAATATTTTTTTTTAATATTCTTCAATTGGCAGCCTTTGCCAGCATTACCAGGATATAGGATATATATATGTATATATATATATATATATATATATATATATATATATATATATATATATATATATATATATATATATATATATATATATATATATATATATATATATATATATATATATATATATAATAAAACACCAAAAAAATCTCTTAGATTATTTAGGATATTGTAATTTGTCCTTTATAACCATCATCGTGTATTTAATTTAAATCGAACTCAGTACCGTCAGTACGAAACAGTTACAAGACTAAGCGTCGTTCATACATTACAAATTCATACTAAGGCAAACCGAATCGACTCTGCAAATAACAGCAAAACGGGAAATCCGTGACAATTGACCAGTCTCAGAGATGAAATTAAAATAATATGTCGCTGGAAGTAACTATGCTTTAATTTTATCTTACCAAATACATATACTTATATATATATATATATATATATATATATATATATATATATATATATATATATATATATATATATATATATATATATATATATATATATATATATATATATATATATATATATATATATATATATATATATATATATATATATATATACATATACATATACATATACATATGTATTATAGTTAATGTCATATGTAAATACTATATTTAGTGTTGTTAAATAGTATAAAGTTTTTATAGTAAAAAGGAGCAACAAAGTGTTTCATCATATTCTATGTCATCTAATTTCAAAACATGATAGAGATAATGGAAAAAAAAGGAAAATAATTTATATTTATAGTATATTTTTTGTATTTAGTCACATTTTTTAAAATTTGAAGGAACTTGATTGGTCCTCATTTAATTTTTGCGATAAATTTACTAATTTACTGTACTATTTGTACACGTAACAAGTAGAAACCTGTCTTGATTGAACAAAACCATGCAAATTTACATACAATTAGAATATACCTACATTGCAATTGCTTTTGTAATTTACAAAATTATCATAAACAAACAAAATTAACACTCAGTGGTGAAATAACTAATTCTGAAGGCAAAATTATATCTCTGTTCTAGATTTAATCTTTCACTCCCGTATTGCGCGGGTGAAATTTTTCAAACGTCACCCGGTTTGACAAATGCTCCGCGGGGACCCGCCGCAAATTACAATCCGGCCATTTTGCTCACGCCTTTTTTTTAATTGGCACATATGTAGGCTTAGGTGTTACGTCGTTCTGCCTTTAAATGATTAGAGATTCCTATTTTCCGTTATGTTGTGGTTACAGTGAATTGATTGGTTTAAAATTTTAAATTTAAAGGCAGACGATATTGTATTGGAACTCGCTTTTGTTTGGTCACTTCCACTTTATTCCTTTACTTCCATCAAAAGTACAAGGTCCAGCCTCAGTGCCGTGTCAGGAACTACTGTCCCAGTCCCAATAAAATCCGTCGCTTTTAAACTATTTAATCAGTAATACAATCGTATTCATAATTTACTTCTACCTTAATTTCTAAAATCTAACAATATATTATAAACCTGAATATTGAATAGTCACTTTTAAAATCTTTATACCGTATAAGGTATATGGACACTCAGCAGCCTGCTTTGCGTCAAAATTCTTAGAGTACGGAAAAAATTCAAACGTCTAAGAGAACGCTATCAAAAGATATACCTATAAGCTTCTATTGCTCTGTTTTTGCCTCATTTTGTAAATTCGACGCGTAATTAAAGCCTACAGGGTACTTTCCGTAGACCTAGAATTATGAGACTACCATTATAAACTTATATGCGTATAATGGTAGTTAATTTCATATAAAACTACTACCGTAAAACTACTGCCGTGCAATCTTGAAATTGTTACGGAACACTTGGTGTGCAAGTAAGACTCGCACTTAACTGATTCTTGGTTTGTCATTGGCTTTTAATCTTATATAAGATTAGAAAATAACAAAGTGACATATCACTATGTGTAATGTTCAATATGAGCAGTGAGCTGATGTTTATTAAATAATTATAAAACAGTAATGTTATTTATAAATTTACATATAATGTATATAGATCTTTCTAAAACTGCTTCACTAACATCGCATTTGCCTTAAGCGGAGAGATTGGTCACTAATGAACAAAAATAATATTTTATAAACTTTCCTTAGCATAATACTAATACAATATTTAGATAACCAAACCACTGCACTCGCCAATACAAACAAGCGGTGGTAATTAAAAAAAAATGCAGCTACATACTTCCTTAATAATTCTATAGCAAATCGAAGCGCAATTCTTTTGATTACCGAAGTTAAGTTACATTTCTGTAACTCGTTGACGTCACTACAATTAGTGTATGCAAATAATAATTTATTACCGCCCAAGGGCACCCTCCGTTTCACGTACAATTGTTTCTTGATTCTCATATTTGTTTATCATTACGCTATCTTTTAATTGATAAGAGCTCTGACGTCATACCATTGCATTGTTGGTTTTGAAGGGGACTCCGTAATTGGGTACGGAGCTAAAGAGCAGACAAATGAGATGTGCACGTGTCGTGATGTTGTTTTGTTTTTAAATTTTTAATGTGTATTTTTTTATCTGTATTTATTTTTTAATCTGATATGATTCTGAATGTAGCCGGAATGGAACCCACGACCATCAGGAGGTTTTGATAGATTAAGTGGAAAACGTCTAGTAGTTATAGTAATGTAAATACATAATGTAAATACATTTTGTAAATACAATAATTAACTATTACATGCCGTCCGTCTGTTATGTACTGACTTTCGCGTCGTGGCGCAGAGGCACAGTGTCTGTCTGTAAACGCGACGGTTTGTGGGTTCAATTCCCACTTGGGGAGAATGAATTATTTTTATTTGCTTCGCTCTTGCAACAAATCAAAACGCGGCACCACTTAACACGCAATGCTTCGGATGGCGGAAAGTGAGGAACGGAGTGTTTTAACACTAGGTTCCTTCAACCTACGGTTCCCTCTGCCTACCCTTCCACGTGCGGGATACAGCGTGAAGCTAAATATAAGCTAAATATAATTATAAACTGTATAGATGACTAATTAGTATTAATATAAAATCATAATGTAATTTATATAAATAAAGTTACATAATATATTAAAAATCTAGGTTTTGCTCGTTATACGCTTAGTTACTCAAATTCTTATAATTGTGAAGTAAATCACTCAAAAACTTTGAGAGATTCTGTTACAAGTTATATTTAATTATATAAGAGGTACAAGTAAATATCATAATAAAACAAAAGTCTTAGCCTTTCCGTTCTAATCTCCCTCGACCCATCCAAAGGAGAGCCGATCATCCTATAGCCTCTATTAATTTCTGATATTGATAGAGCGACGGTTACTCGATCTCTACTCGGAGGAATGAATTATTTCATTTATATAAAAAACACGTGTTGGTCCACTCTATATTTAATGCCATGATAATTGGGTGAAAAGATTTACCAAATAAGCTATAAGTTCTTTTACGTACCAGGATGAACTAAAAATATATGAATTTAAAATTATTCTACTTGATATATTTTTTAAATTAATATAATCTTTTAATTTTTACCTTATAATTAAAGCTATCGTAGCTCAGTGGGTCAGCGACTGACGCTATGGTTGAGACTTCGATCCCTAATCAGTGGGGTCATTATATTTAAACTATTTTTACATCTAATTGGGAACGGACGGAAAGTGGGAAACGGAGTGTATTAACACTATACTACGTATCCTGCTACGTGCGGGATACAGGGTGAAGCTAAAAAAATGTCTTCCCTCCAATATGGAAAGGAAAAGCTATATATAAAGTAATGGGTATCAAAACCATACAATAAGGAATCAAATTAAGAATTTCCTCACATATATTATGAAGTCTGCCAATTTGTACCATATAAATATTATTTCCTCCAGCAAGTCAAGTAAGTGATTCTAAACTGTCGTGTTTCCGGTGGAAATTAAGTTAGTCAAATAACAACAAAAGGACAGGAAATAGAAAATACTTTGTCAGATTTCGTGACGGCATTGTATATTGAACACTACGTAGACTATGTCCACCTCAAGTTAATAGTGAAAGCGTTATTTTTATAATATTAACGTGGCTAAAGAAAATGTAGAAGGGAAAAAAATGAGACATTAATCTAATATATATATATATATATATATATATATATATATATATATATATATATATATATATATATATATATATATATATATATATATTATAATATATATATATATATATCTATATATATTATATATATATATATATATATATCTATATATCTATCTTCTTCTCTGGCATTAGTCCGGCTTTTGCCAGGGTCTGCCTTCCGACTAAGACCAATCGGTCATATGAGTGGCGAAGTGGTTTTTGTGGAGCGATTGCCATCTGACCTCCAACCCCATTACTGGGGAGAAACCAAGAAAGGACAGGGAATAGAGGCAGAAAGACTTGGAATATAGGGGAGGGACACCACTTACATGGATTGGATCGGGTTATGAAAGTGGTGGCTCGAGGTCCCGGGGTCGCGTACCCGTATGCCGGAAACCAAATATCGGACAGATAATTGGCTAGACACCCTCTGAGATGTATATATTATATATATCTATATATATATATTATATATATATATATATATATATATATAATATATATATATATATATTTTAAAAAGTGTAAATAAATTAAATATGTAAGTGTAATTCGTTAAGTTCCACCAATCGACATGACAATGTTTCAAACTCATCGAAAAGGGTGCCTCAACACTTAACAAAGGGGCGAACAAAGTGTCTCAACACTAGGTTTTCTCTCTTTGTATAGATTAACGTTAGTACAAAAGTTAAATTAGTTATAATACATAGTTTTAAACATATATAATTATGAAACACTCGTCTTTGAAACTTGTGTCTTTAAAAACAACCACTTTCTAGATCTTTCCATACAATAATAAGTTCTTTGGTTGATTCCAGACAAGACAGTGGTGTAAATTAAAATTTACTATAACTTTTTATTTACAAAAGCATTATGCTTATTTACTTTATATTCGGAGAAATAGAATTAAAAAATCTTTATACTACATTATACAGAATTTAGATATAAAATACAAAAAGCTCAAAGGTGACCTGACCTTGTCACTAAAAAATATATCTCCCAAGACTTCATATTGGTTCTAGCAGTAAAAAAATACTGTTACGTCTACATACATTCATTATCATATAAACTAAACAAGATAAACATATAATATATAATACATTCTCATACATACAAATATATATGAAAATTTGTATGACTCCAAACACATGCTACATACAATGTCCAAAGGAATTCCATTGGATACAAACATTAGAAACTTTATAGATTTTAACTTGGACATAAGCTGAAGTCAGTGTGAATAGTCAAGTCACGTACCGTCGCGACTCCGTCACGCGGTGTCAACGACACTGATTTCAGTCAGTTTTACTTATTGTTGTATAAAATCGTTTGATAAATCAATTGTTACATCAATACTATATTGTTGCATCAATATATTATTGATTTATTAAAAAAGTAGGCCACGCGGCGTTGATTTACTGCCACTCATGATTCAACACCGATTTGACACTAGATCTCTCTAGCTCCCTCACAGGGTACTGTGTAAGAAACAATTTCTATAGTATGGATATATATCTAAGGTGGCTTCTTTATCAAGAAATGTGATTGTTATATATTTATAATTTATTAATAATACTATATTATTGGTATATTGTACGAAGATGAGTGAGAAGACAACGTATGTGTCAATAGTTTAGATGCTTATTTGTTTATCGCTCATCACTAGTTGTTTGTCCCTAGGTACGAAAGAGCTGGAACTGCTACCAAAGAGCTGGTCCGAACTGAACTGAACTGTTGTTGATTAAATAAACTTAATGTACTTGATTATGCTTACCAATAATTAAATATAAAGCAAAATCACAACAAATACAGATAGAAAAAACAAGAGTACCAAAAGCATCAAGAAGACTCACGTCCGTGGTGTGTTTTATTAATTAATAAGAAGAAATAAAAAAATATCTGAATTGTTGTTACAGCTAAGCCTAAAAAATCATTAATCGCAATGCTTTCCGCTCGAATTCTCAACGCTGGAACTCAAGGCAGCACTGTTTTGTCAGAGCGAGGAAAAGTGCATACATTCTCATGAGTAGAAATCAAACACAACCATCGCATTTGCAACCAATCTGTCTAGTCTGTCTGACAGGTGACCTCCACTGTATGTTGAAATATCTATAGAATAGGGTTATAGCAAGTTTATGCGAAATAAACAGTAAAATTTAAAATAATACGACAAACTACTACACATTTGGCATTTAAATGTTTGCCAAGACTCATTACATTAGCCAATTTCATCACAAAGGCTTATATTTAATTAAATGTTATATATTAGTATTCAGGAACCACGTTCAAGTTTCGCATAACTCAGCTAAACAACGGCCATCAACTAAAATCAAGTGTCATAACTCAATAATGTAGCTAGCATATACTCCTGACTTGGGAATAGGTTTCAGGAAAGAGCCATTTCGTATCGTAATGGTTAAGTTGGACTGTGTTTTATGGTCTGTGGATTCAAATCCTAGTAAATAATGGAAATTAAATATAAGAAGACCGTAGTGGTTCAGAGGGATGTGTGATTGTAAAAGCGATCGTCGTGGCTTCGTTTCCCATGGAGGGAATTAATTATTTTTATATTATTTTCGTTCGTTTTTCCGCTTCGGTAGATAAAGTTCGGTGAGGAGTTCCAACATTCTAGAATATCTCGCAAAATTAGACGGAAAGTAGGGCGAAGTGGAGTAGCTAGAACGAGAGAGAAGAAGAGAGAGAATTATCTTAACACTCTATTCTCTCGTGCGAGAACAAAGCGTGAAGTTGAAGTAACCAAGAAGAAATAAAACACAAACAGAAACGGGAGGAAAAGTAAAAGTATACCATAAGATACTTATTTGATATTTCAAAATATTTTTTACTACTAAACTAGTTTTAATAATATATTTTATATTTAACAATATCATAAGTGACTTTTTTAATTTATAATTTATTTTAAAAATAGCCTCATGTTTTCTCAAGCTTTTTGAAAATAAACGTAGCTTCTGTTTTGTGAGGACATTAATAATTCTACTTGTATTGATTGATATACGTGTCTATTATCAAAACAATAATATTACCAAAATATCTCTACACAAAAGTAGAGTAGAGCACTCTATAGACCCAAAGTAGTTCTGAGACGTTGCACTCATGTTTAATGAACTCATAATTACCTGTACTCTTAGTGACCATCTTATTAATATACACTTAGACCTTATTGCTTTATGATTCATTTTAATGAATAAATGAAATTTCTTAATATCTATTGAGAAATATTTGAAGCGGGACACGGAGTGTCTTAATATTAAGTTCCCTCTCTATCCTCCTAGATACGGGAAATTCAGTAGTACGTTCGATCCACGGAAGGTAAAATGGTCTAAATTGGCACAGTTACTTCTGCTACTTGCATCCTATATATCTAGAAATAAGCGGTAGTTTAAAATCATATACAGCTTGCTATTCCCTTTCTTCATAAAAACAGAAGGATATTTAGAAAAAAAACATAAAAATATCGCAACAGGACCCGAACCCGCTCCAGACTGATACTGCCCAACTAAGTAATTCATAATTAAATTAAGCGGAAATATGTCGAAATTGATATACGCTTGTGACTATTTTTTTTTGTAGCTAGACTAAATCGCTATTATTAAACATATTTTTAAAAATTAAGAGTACACATATATTTAATATTCAAAAAATTATATAAATACATGTAGCTTCACGTATCGTAGTATTAAAACATTACTTTCTTCACTTTCCGCAAAAGACATTGTTTTAAGACATTGCATATTGATTGGCGGAACTCAACGCCGCCCTTCATCTTACTACATCAGCGCAGAACTGAAAATAATTAATTTCCCCAAGTGGGAATCGAACCCGCGACCGTCGCATTTACAACAAACACCTATCATAGACGTATAGCTAGAAACTCTCCAACGGTTCCAATAAACAATTTAGCATTATATTAATAATATATATTAAATAAAAAAAATCTCCCAAATTTAATACATCACGTTTTAATCATACAAGAGAATGACATACACTATTATTTCTATTAACAAGTACAAAACATAGCAAATTAATTGGTCAAATGTCAACGAAATTGACGTTTTATTAACACAAATCTATGTTTAACAAGCACACTAAGCTGCTCATCGATAACGTACTCGAATGTACTCGTATGATAGGGGTGTAGGTTTGGCTCCCTGTCAAGCGATGACTCACAATGTTTTTCCTTATCTACAAGCTTGCCCTATATTTTCCTTTCGATGACAGATTTTGTTGAGATCGGGGTGACAATGTTTGGGACACAATTAGGACAAATGTCGAAATATTATAATTTTTTAATTTATTATGAATCTTTTTTATTTACTACACACTATCTCGAATTTGAGCTAAAAGTGGACAACAAAATGTCTCAATACTATGTTACATTGTGTTCTAGTGGTCTAGTAATAAAAACATGGCGTTGAACTCTGAATTCAAAAAACTAATAGCATAAAACAGCGTAAAATAAAACTAAATGACTTCCATATTATTCAAGCTAAGCTAAAGTATGACTATATTAAAATAATTCTGATTTTGATATTTCTGTGTAATATTCTTTTTTATTAGAAGTAAATGGTTGTGGGTTAGATACAGCTCTTTTCGTGGCTAAATAGGCATATTCCTGATAGGCATACTTTGCCTACAAACTCTGCAGATATATTGACTGGTATTGGTGACGCAGGAGGCTTGATGTTGTCGCGTTTTTCTCGCCGCCAAGGTATCGAACTAGATCCGATAGTGCAACTTGCGACCGTCAATGAGATCCTTGCGACACTTGTTACGGTTCACAGCAACTTCTTTCCAGTTAAGGTTTATGCTGAAGGCGTTCATGTATCGCTTCACGCAATCTCTAAATCGTAGTATGGGCCTCCCTACTCTACATTTTCCATTTGCTACAGCACCAAGCAGAATATTTTCGTATAAAAATTTTAATTCGGCCCAGCTTAAGTATTAAACTTAAAAATTTCCTAACAATATATAAATCATGGCCACAGCAAGTCGGGTGACTTGTAATCGTATTATGATCGATGTGCCCGAGCTTCATCCGACACGAGACATATTTATCTGCTCTAGAAAACAATTTCACGAACCCACTGCGGGGTTAGATAGTAAGATAACATTTATCAAAATTACTTGTTGATATAACAAAAAGCCTGTATATTGACTGTTGATAAAAAATATACGAGACTAATATATATATATATACAAAATATGTATCGCGTATTGATTACTATTGTTATATACAGCCTATATTTTGATAATAAGAAATAGCTTTTCTAAGCTCGTCTCTTCGAATATAAAAGCTCTTATCTATGAAATTAGTATTCGAAATACCAAAATATTCACGAATCATTCCACTGTTACTGACTTACTGACTGACTGACTGACTAACTCCAGTAAATTTTGAACCCTTTTCCACCATACCGCGAAATAACTTTAAAAGCGCCAATATGGCGGTACAAATATAGCTGTCATAGAATATAATATTGCAGATGAGCCGATATTGACGCATCTGATACGAGTATTGAATAAACAAGCGGCATCTAATGAACAAACATCTCTTGCCAGCAATCTTGCGGGACATTTTATTTTCCTTGGAATACAATATCCCGCTGATATCGTTTTGTATTGATTTTGCGAATCTTCTTACAGAAATATTTCTGTAAGAAGACCCCAATACCAGAATATTCTGGTATTGGGGTCGTTATGACTGAAAACGTCATTGGTGTGGGTTCGATTCTTCGTCGCTTGAGTGAATTTTTCTATCAAGACAAAATGCGACGTTGAGTACCGTGACTCAATTTGAAATGTCTTCAGTACGAACGGAATATGGAGAAATAGTTTAAATTTTCTTTATTCTGTGGTGTATTTAGTATGATTTAACTTTAGAAATAACTTAGTTAATTACGTTAGTATAATAGTATTACTCTAAGTTGGAATAGATGTAAAATCTAGTTAACAATAAGATACTTAAGTCTTTATCGATAAAATTCCTGTCTTAAGAAAAACACACTAATTTTTATTCTTTAACGATTTGAAGGAAAAAGTTAGATTAATGTGGTAGAAGTGTTTTCTGAGTAGTCCCCGATCATTACCTTCTTCAAACAGAGAAAAAGAGAAGAAGACGAAACTATGGAGAGATTTCGCTGTTATATCTCTCACTTTAATTTTTTTTACATAGAAAATAACTCTAAACCTATTTCCGATCAGTCTTTAGTAAAATTGAAGTACTTGTGAACTATAAATATATGATTTTAAGTTATATTTACGTCACAATAGCGAAATAATTGTACAAATGTCAAATGTCAATGTCAAACCCTAATTAACGTCTTTGAGTGGAGATATTATATGTAAAACTTTATATCGAAATTTCTCGTTACTTTAAAAGGAAGCTAATGAGTGAAAGCGAAACCATGACTGTCAATATTGAATAAACGAAAATGCCTCTAAGCAAAGGGTAGTAACGTAATAAATGTTAATCTCATTACATTAGCAATATATGGATATACCTTATTTTATTTATTTATATATTTTTAACGAAATAATCATTGAATGGTGTACCCGTCCATGTTCTGAGGATACGGTGTGTCAAGACACATGACAAAATTATCTTGGCCAATACTTAAATGAAGAGGAAGCTGGAATGGATAGATGAAGGAATCACTAATAATCTATAGGCACTGTAGCAATATGGAATCGTAACACAGTCAAATAAGTAATATATAAATTTTAGTAACTCAAAAGAAAAATATGAACCCTTATAGGAGATCCCTATTAGTAGACTCTTGGAGCAGAGAATAATCAACGTAATCAAACTTCATTTATTAGTTCTTGTTGACCTAGAATTATGAAATTTGACACAAAACCACAGTCCGAAAATATGCAGATCAAAAAAATCTTTTGTATTACAAACTTGTTATATATAAAATGGGCACAAACGCCCGCTAATTTATCATAAACCGACTCGCACTTGACTGTTTTTTTCGTACTAAACATATGAATACAATTTTTAAGACAGAATAAATAATATTTTCTCTTGAGCTTTCACATGAAATGCATAAAAAAGGATTTTTTTTCAAATTGAAGCAATCGCTTGGATTATTGGCTTGGCTTGTATAGACGCTTAAAAAGTAATATATTGCGATGAGTGTTTACTTAAACATTATTAAAGTCTTGCTCCATAAGTCATTGTAAATTACAATATTTTTTGAACTTGCTTGCGTTCTTAGGGAAGGCTATAGGCAAAAGGAAAAAGTTCTTAATTAGGTTCAAATAAATATGTATATTTTTAAAGTAAATTAATTCTATTTTTAATGAGGTAACATTGATATTATTGAGGCGAATATTCGGCCCTGTGTGTGAAGACGGCGAATGGCGAAAACTTTATAACTAACTCATGTCCTGCATCACAACGTCCAGCCATCGTTTTCTTGGGCGTCCGGGGGGTCTTAGTCCAGGGACACACATATCAAGGCATTTTCTTCCGACGTAGTTCTTAAGCCGGCGCAAAACGTGGCCATACCACCTCAGACGACGCCCTTGGAGCTTATCGGCTACGTCACAGACCCTGACGTAAAGCTCCTGAGTGTGCCGAGATAGTGCTGATCAACATTCGCTGCCGTATAGAAGAACTGGTCGGATCATGCTCTTGTATATCAGTACCTTGAGTTTAGACGGTATTCTGTATCCAAGGTACCTAAACTTCTGACTTTACGGCTGGCTCAGGCCCGATGTGGATAGTGCTCGAGTCCGGATACCCGCAAGCCATGTACTCGGTCATTGACAAGACAAGACATTCATACAGCTAGAAATATGCAGGTGTAACTAGTACAAATATATGAATTAAAACCTTGTTTATAACATTACAATATTTTTTTTATATTTGTATATTCATTCAAAATGTATGACTTAATATGGTTTAAATCAATATATTAAAAAAGGAGCAAATGTGCTTAAAAAATCAGAAACAGAAACGGTGCTTTTAATTACTAGTACATGAAGAGGATACGATCACATTATTATTATGTATACCAAATATATATTTATTACTTTTGAGTTTTACACATATCGTAAATATACATCAATAAATATTTCCATATTAATACGTCCACACAACTTGATCTAGGAACATATATCACTTTGATCAATCCATATCACATTTGACGTCCAGCTCGGACTATAAAGGCATGTCCATATATTATAATGATAACACGCGTCTTACACAATGTATTAATGGTAGACTGAAATAATGATATTTGCGAGCTTCGTTACGCTTAACGTGTAAGCTCGTTCATTAATAATATATTTAATAGCTTTATACTGTATAATATAAAGCTAGATCCGCTCGCGGCTTCGCCCTCTTGAGTTAGCTTTAAAGTTTAAAAATTTTATACCTACATACATTACAATTCTTCGAATTTTTCGTCGTCTTTTTTGAATTAGTCTTCTCTATTATAAACGTGACTATATATGTATCTCTATATGTTTTTTTGTATGTATTATATATTAAAATATGTTATTAGTATATAATCTGTAAGCAGATTATGTTCTAGATTTTCTATTTATAGCGTAAAAACAAAATATTAATTTCCCACAGTTGATTTTTAAAATCAAAATAACACTATTTAAATTTTAATTATTAAAAGAATAAAATTACATTATTTTTAGGGTTCCGTTTTATAGTAAAATACGTTATTCAAAACATTCATAATTTTAGCTCCACTATAGTTTTACACAATTTTAAGCATATCCATTGCAATCATAAAAAGTTTAATACAAACTTTCATCCCCTAATTAACCCCCTTGGGGGTGTAATTTACGAAATTCTTTTTTTAGCCCTCACGTACGTTATATAAAAAACCTACATGTAAAATATCAGGCTTCTAGGCTCAGCAGTTTGGGCTGTGCGTTGATCTCTGGGTATGTCAGTCACTTGCCTCCTGTGCTACAATTATAATTTTGTAATAGGTTTAACTCCTAATAGAAGGGATTTTTTTCAGAATCACATTGTATCCTTCATATAGCAAAGATTTCGAACTCAACACCGCACTTTATGTTGCCAGTGGAAATGGGAATAATTCTCTCGAGTGGTGAAAGCCCCCACAACCTCGACGACCTCTATAAAAAGTATACATTGTTTTCATTAAACGTAGTGACAAACTAGAAAAGATGGAAGAAGATTTAAGATATCAATGCTTAAAAATGGACATAAGGAAAGAATTTAAATTGTATTAATTTTCATTGTAACACAACTATGGTACCAAATTTAGTCCTCTGTAGAACAATTAGTACTGCACCTACACACGAGTACATAGATACTCGTACGTACTACATTTGAGCAAAATGCGGCACTCATGAATAAATGTATGAACTATTGGTTTATAGTTTAAAATATACATACACAGTGTAACGCAGAGTAAACTACCTGTGTTTATGTGGTCGGACCAAAATCAACGGTCCAACGAACGCGGGGATGGAGGCTAGTGTTTTGTTTTTGTCGATCTTGAATCGATTTTGTAGAGTGTTCCTTCTGTCTGTCAGTCTGCCTTCCAGCTAAGCCTACTCCACTTTGCACGGTCTTTAACATACTCAGTGGACAATCTATTGGCTCTCATGTCTTGTGTCACGACATCCAGCCATCGCTTCCTTGGGCGTCCGGGTGGTCTAACTCTAGGGATAGACATGTCAAGGCACTTCCTTCCGACATAGTTCTCAGATCGGCGCATAACATGGGCATACCATCTCAGGCGACGCTCTTGGAGCTTATCCGCTACGTCACGGACTCCAAGACTACCTCGAATGAATGTGTTGCGTATGCGGTCGGACCGCGTAACGCCACACATCCGTCTCAGCATCTTCATTTCCGTGACGTGAAGCTCCTGAGTGTGTCGAGATAATGTTGGCCAACATTCGCTGCCGTATAAAAGAACCGGTCGGATAATGCTCTTGTATATCAGTCCCTTGAGCTTGGGCGGTATTCTGCTATCGTTCTCGTCGATGAGTACTATGTCATCGGCATACATCATCAGCCACGGGGGCTGTGAGCCGAGACAGTATCCAGCACTACATTGAATAAGAACGGACTAAGAGCTGAGTCCTGGTGAACCCCTACTGTAATCGGGAAGGGCTTATATTTATATATATATATATATATATATATATATATATATATATATATATATATATATATATATATATATATATATATATATATATATATATATATATATATATATATATATATCACTATTTAGACAATTTATAATCTGAAATCAAATCTTACAATTGTGATACAATTTAGCTATTAGCTAAGTAGACTATTATCTAATCGTATGAGTACCTATTAATATAGATATAACCGTACAAAGCTTCTTGAGATATTGCACTTCTAACTGATAATCATTGCTTTAATAATATTATAAAGGCAATTAGTAATTGTATATATGTCTAAAGACCTAAATTCAAAGTATTTCTTAAAATTAGATAGAGAGATAAGACTTAACGATCTAATGATCACTTTTACAATAATAAATATCCCTGTGCAAAAAAAAAATATTTTTAATTTATTTTTCTTTTAAGCGTAATAAAGCAATTTAGATGTATTTTTGTATGACCCTCCCAAACAGCGTATGAACAATCACAAAATATAGAGGGGGAAACAAAACTCTTAACTAATAAGAGGATGTTCAAGAGCATTGAGCTGCTACGATAAATTCACCAATTGAATAATATAATGAAATTTTTAAGTTACAAGATTATGACAACTATTAGTTTCTACACAATTTTAAGCCTTATAGGCCATTTCATATAAGGTTTAAAATTGTGTAGAAACTCCGTCTGTTTAAACTATATACTATCGTGGCTAACTATATAAACTATATTAATATAAGAGGTCATTGGTACTTTATAACAGATAAAATTGAATCTAACCGGACCCACGATCGTGATCTCGTCACCTCTGAGTCTATATGTTACGCAAACAACAGGGAACAGTTACCGTGGTTTTTTTGCTTCAAATCATTGAGGACATCGTGGTGCAGCGGCACACTGACTGACTGTGTGAGGACTTTTGATTCCCTCTAGTTAATGAATAATTAAATTTCTTTGCCCTAGTAAAAAGACAATGCACGGCGTTGAGGTCCACCACTCAACACACAATGTCTCGAAAATTGGGTGGAAAAGGGAACGGAGTGTCTTGACACTAGGTTCCCTCCGTCAAACCTTAATTACAATTTTATAACTAATTTGAAACTATGCATAAAATATTATTTTCATATCTATTTATATGAGTAGCTTACATCTTGAATGAAGAATTTCCTGGAAATGCCAAGTTATATGAGCGACAGATCTGTCACACAGTGACAGGTGTGATCACATTCATATATACTTTTCATAGAAATTCTGTAATTTCCCACTCTTAAGGATATTACTCAAAACCCTTAACCTATAATGTAAGTCTTTTTCAGGGTTATTGTTTATCACCATGATATTTAATATCGTTATTAATATTCTAATAGATAAATTATTTTGTCTCGAGAAAAAATGGGGCTATGAGATTTAAGTTCAATAACAATAACCCGGGAGCGTGTTTTAAATTTCTCGGTATGAAAATATATTACAAAATCGACAGCCTTTTGAGGGATCTTGAAAGTGCAGACCATCGACCTATAAGTTATGTCATAGAACTTGAATTTACAGCAATTTCCTAACATCACTTTTAAATTTGAGCTTTCCATGTATACGATATTAATACAACTTTCTAAGCAAAGTTAGACTAGCGCATTTGGTACTTGTTCCGGGACAAAAATTGTTTTGGGCTGAGATTAAAGAAGCCGTCGGAGTTCTATTAGCATCTAAGAGTCGCTAAAACACATATTCCGGGAAAATCACGTGATAATTTTGTTACATCACTTCCAAAAGACAGAAGTTCCCCAGATCTTGAATCAAGACTTCAAATCTATAAACAATTTATGATCAAGTAGAGAAGAGTTAGGATTGAATAAGAAAGTCCAAATCGTAGATATAATAAAAGCTTTATTCGACAAGACGAGAGTGATAAATAAGGTGCACGCAATGGGCTTAGAAATGCAAAACTAGTGGCTATCATAATTCCCAACTGGTCTCCATAAATGTCGCTACATTTGTAAGGAAGGAGTAGGAACAGCTAAGCATATGCTGGTGGGGTTAAGAGTACTCTTAGATAGCGGTCAATACTCGCTGCGCCATGATAAAGTACTAGAAATCATACGTGAAGTCTTTCAGTAGCAAGAGCAGAAAGGAACATAACAACCAATAAACGAACAATAGAATTTATGAAGGAAGGCTCTTATAGAAAAACCAAACAAAAGTCTTTCTCAATTAGATCCAGCTCCTGGTTGGACCCTTATGATGGATACTCTTATGAGAAACAACATAGAATCCTTGAGGATATTGTTATTTCTTCATCCAGACCGCATATCTTACTTTACTCTCAAAGCCTTAAATGCGTTATACTAGTATAAATTATAGTTCCGTCTTATTCCTTAAAGTCATAACTTCAAACATAGCAAGTACTTTGAACTTACAAACAAATAGACCAAGAATAGGTTAAAAGTTTATTAATATGCGGTTGAAGTAGAAGCGAGAGGTGTAACAGCGAAATCTATTTATGATTTGCTAAAAGAACTATTACTAATTCATGTCTATAACGTTTGTATTTCGAAGGCGGGACTAGTAGAATTATTTCGAATTTGTTTAGGGAGTGGGAGGAACAGGAGATGAGTGTTAATGCATTTTAGAGGGGCATATTTAAGTCCTCTTGGGTCGCAAGTCCCAGGCGTTGCTCGGAGCACCTTTTCCGGCACAGCGATGGACCCAGCACCTGGATGGTAAATCCATGGAATGAAACTATTTAGTTTATAATATTTCATTAATAAATAATCACACTTTGCACTTGTTATTTCTAATCCATAAAATAATATACTTTAAAAATATAAATAAAACGCTAAACGCTTACAAATCAAAATAATAAACTACGCAGCAATGATAACGAACACACGCATATAATATTATTTTGTCACAGCATCAGTACAACACGAGTGTTCATACAAAATGATCGTTGAAATAGTTATATTTGGCCTAACGGCTCTGCTAGGCTACTTTTTGTATCTACATAAAAGAAATCAAAACTTTTTCGAGGAGAAAGGGGTAAAATATACTCCTGGCGTACCAATATTTGGTAATATACTGAAAAGCACCTTCCTAAGAAATCATATGGTTGAAGATCTTGACGCCGTTTATAAGGCTTTCCCAGATGAAAAGTAAGTATTTCAAAAAATTTTAACATTTATAAAAGATTGTATGCAATTGCTACTTCTATAGTTTGATTTCGGTTGACCTTCAAGTGACACAGTGATATATGATAATGGATGAAGGTCATGACCTTCTTGAAAATCATGAGGTCTCTCTGAAGGACGTATGAAGAGGTTAACGACATGTATTCGCTCTCTCGCTACAGATAAAGCATGAAGCTATATAATCATCAGACAAAGTCGAGATTCAATACCGTAGTGAATTTAAAAAAGAAATATAAATATGTCGTATGTTATGACTGAGTAAAAAGTAAAGCTATTAAGGTTTCATTTACATCATTTTCATGTCAGAACTCAATTCTAAATTTAAAAAAACATTGTTTTTACTTGACGTATCCAACATATACTGGTTTTAACTATTATATATATATATATATATATATATATATATATATATATATATATATATATATATATATATATATATATATATATATATATATATATATATATATATATATATATATATATATATATATATATATATATATATATATATAGATGATTAGCCTAGATCTTATCAACCTACGTAAAAATCCGTATAAGTTTTCTAAAAAATTGAACGGTACATAGAGACAATAAGACTCTTTTCTAAATGATTCTCATATTCTAATCGATAGAAGGAAAATCCTTGTCATTTTCCATTAATTTAAAATCACATCCATGATATTATTTCGCAAAAAACGGCATAAAGAACTTAACTGAACTACTATACATGTTTTTTGTTATAGATATGTCGGATACATTGAAGGAACTACTCCAATATTTGTTATAAGGGACCCGGAATTAATTAAGGCCATTACTATCAAGGACTTTGATCACTTCGTCGATCACAAACAATTCTTTTCTGAAGAAACTGAACCACTGTTTGGCGGTAGCCTGATTATGTTACAAGGTAAAATATTGTCTATATCATTGGTTCCCAAGTAGTAACCCATAGATGCCAAATTATGAGCTACAAATTATTTTAATTTATCGGATGCTAGAGCTCTTGCTGGTAGTAGTACAACATACATAGTACAGAGGTAGGTAGGAACCTTGATATATATAGATCTGATTAATGGTCCACCATCACGGTGAAATCAGATATAGCCACAATGTATGATTGCGCCATGATATCTTCTCTTGTAGTCCGGCCTATTTTTTGAGGATCGCGGTCAGCTTCAGGATTGCGTCGGGACTGGGTGATCTCCTTCCTGATTTTTGTCCAGCGCGTTTCTCACAGCCGTACAGAGTTTGGACAATCATGACTTCTTGACTTGGTCGGTCCATGATTATAACAAGCGTATAAGAATTTCAACGTTGCTCGATATGAGCATATGGCTTAGTATCTATACGGTATCCAAGAGCCACGGATACGAGTCCCACCACATCAGTTTTCTAAAATAATATTCTCGTTTTACCAATCTGATATTTTATGTAAAATGGATAAATGGAACACAGTGATACAAAATAAATATACATACACTACTATATTCGTGTATATGAAAAAGCCGGTATATAATACTATATTACACCAGTATGACATATAATGAACCCAAGATATCATTATACTTGAAAAATAAAAGAGTATTTTAAATAAGAATGCGTTAAAGTTTGTTATTTTAGAGATAATTTACAAATAACAAAAATATCACATATTTATCACACAAAGCTAAAATATTGTCATTTACTTTACGTTATTTATATATCATTATCATTTACTTAAGACACAATATGGATAAGATGTCTAGTGTATTTAAATTATGTATTTATTTAATGTTGGTACTCTTGAGATGGTTTTGAGTTAACAATTAGGATTTTTATGATGTTTATTTGCGTTTTTTTTTCAAGATTTTTCTATTAAAACTATGAAGTGTAGCATCATTATAATAGAATAACACCTATCTTGATTTCTTATTCTTATTCACCATTGTATCACCCATGGTCAGTGGCCAACATGCTATTTGATTTGATTGGGTAGGTATAGTTAGTTGTACGATGTTCCACCATCTCTCCCTGCTTGATCTGCTGCTGCCTTGATCAGCAAGTCGTTCAATTGAGTCATGAGTCTCGAGATATGACCAAACAGCTTTTGTATGCTAATCTGTACTATACTCCATAACCTCTGGTTGATACTGAGCTCATTTAATATGGAATCGTTAGTACGAACTTTCGTCGATGACACTCGAAGTATCCTTCGCCAGCACCGCATTTCTAAAACGTGTATATTTTTCTTTCCGATATATCACGATGTCCTTGATTCTGCAGCATATATAAACAAGTGGTCATACCATTCGGATAGTGTTAAATTATTTACCATTGGTTCACGAAAATGAATTCCTCAGAGCTAAGAATAACCGGCGCAAGAAATTCAGCAGGATCCCTGATCAAGCCCGCAACCATCGTCTTTACAGTCAAATTTATTTTTAAGTTATTATTGTATAGTATTTTATTTATTTTTATGAAACTTATTAAGAAATATAATTTTTTATACAGGTGAAAAGTGGCACGACATGCGGACTACACTAAGCCCGGCTTTCACTGGATCTAAAATGCGACGTATGATGCCGTTTATGACGGAAATTAGCAGCAATATAGTAAAATATTTGAAAGGTAATTAATATGACAAAGTATACAAAAAATGGAGTAACCAAATGGTCAAAGGTCTTTTATGGGTAACTAAAACCTTTTCAAAAGGGCCCTTAGGCCCAAAGCGAAGCTGAGCTCCTCTCTCAGCTACACACCGATAGGCACAGTCAAACCATGGGATGCTGAGTAGCTTCTTCTCATCTATTCTCTTACTAGATTTTCTGTACCTACCTTGTTTATCATATTAAACTTATAAAAATGTTATTATTTAAAATTGATATTGCGTATAAGATTTAAATAACAAGTGTAATCATTATACATGTTCCTCGTCTGGCCTTGTATCAATAATTGTTACGCTCAGGGGCCAATTACATATGATTATTTTGATTGTGACTCGCATAGGACAGACGTGCAAAAAACTGTAATAATATTTATATTGTTTTTTTTATTTATATGTAATGTGACCATCTTGGTGTAGTGGAACAGCGTCTGGTAGTTGTGAGTTTGATACCCTGAGAAATGAATTATTTTCTTTTCTTCGTTCTAGCAAGACAAAGGTGTGACGTTGAACACAAGCATTGTTTGAAATTCATACGAAGAGTGGAAAATAGAGTATCTTGACACTAAGCTCTCTCTCTGTCAACACAACATTATTGTAACAGCAATTGACAGTATCGATTAATAAGGGTTTTTTTTACAATTGAAAATCTCTGAATTTTCAATTTCTTTAAAACAAATTGTCCATTTTGTAACTCCTAAATATGGAAAATATTGAAAACATACTAATCTTAAAATATTAAAACATACATATATATATATATATATATATATATATATATATATATATATATATATAATTATATATATATATATATATATATATATATATATATATATATATATATATATATATATATATATATATATATATATATATATAGTATATAGATATAAATACACTTATATTTTAAATATCGACTTCCTTTATTAAATTCCACCGCTGGTTTGCCGTTTCAAATTAAGGGAGATAGTAAGAACGGAGAGTCTTGCCACTAAATTTTTACGTTCTCTGCCATTCTTAACAGAATACAGATTTAAATCGTCAACAATTTTAAATAGTGAATACGCAATTTAATTAAATTACATTTAGCTAACCTAACCGAAAATTAATAGATTAAGAAAGTTCACACAGTTACAAGTAGTATAGCAAGGTAACCGAAGTTAGCACAAACATAGAAATTATAAACAAAGAAACCGATTGCGGTATTAATCAAATTGTACACGTTTACTTGCTTTATAATTTGAACGCTTTGAAACTTTTAATGACGTTCAAATCTAATTTAACTTCTGAGTGTGAACGCTATCTACAGTTAATGCTAACCCGACGTATGATTTTGGCCCCTGTTTGTTACTAAGCAATTAAAATAATGAGATTTTCAAATTAACGGATTTTCTGATTAAATTCGTTGTGGACTCCAACGTCGTAACAAGGTTGTAAATTTTGAGTACTCTAGAAAAATGTTAGTATTAATCATTACAAGCGGCGGAACTCAACGTATATATATATATATATATATATATATATATATATATATATAATATATATATATATATATATATATATTATATATATATATATATATATATATATATATATATATATATATATATATATATATATATATATAAATAGATTCACGCTGTATCCCGTACAAAGCAGGGTAGGCAGAAGAACCGCAGGTTGTAGGAACCTGGTGTTAAAACACTTCATTCCCCACGGCAGTGGGCCTCTGCGCCATGACGTCATTTAATTATTAATTATTTATCATTAAGCATCTCTCCTACGCTGAGGTAATCTGGGTAACGAGGCACTCTGTTCACTACGTTTACTATTATTTTTTACAATACAGAACAGTCCAACGAAGATATCGACGTAGAAGACATTATTCGCCGTTACACCAACGACGTGATCGCTTCAGCGGGCTTCGGACTTCAAATAGACTCTTTAAAGGAAAAGGACAACGAATTCTACAAAACTGGCCTGAACTTGTTTAAATTCAGCATTTTACAACGGTCCTACTTCTTTTTTACAGCCATTTTCCCCAATTTTAGCAAGGTTTGTATTAATTACTAGTAGTGATGGCTTTCTCGCACATAGCGGGCAACCTGATGCTTAAATTTGTGCTCCTCGTGACTTTGTGTGTTAAGTGGCAGAACTCAACGCTGCGCTTTCTGGTTACTAAAGGTCTCCACCTCCAGGACCAGGCCATCCATAAAAAAAAGTACACTTTGTTGTCACTTTGTGGTCCGTACGTCTGTCAGGACCATTTTTCTCAAGATCGGGTGGAGGTATGGAGCTAAAAATAATATAGCATATCCACGTCAACAGTCTCTTGTAGTAACAGAAAAAATAAATGTCTAAGTCAACGCAATCATTTGATAGGATGTTTAATGCTTCGTAATCAAAACCAATATGATACGTATTCCGAAATTTGGAAAAATTAATTACAGAATTTCGAAACAAGGAAACACTAGCAGTAACAAGAAAAGAAAATTTTCCACAACAATGGAAATTTGATCTACCACCTGAAAATATCCTTACTTATATATATATATATATATATATATATATATATATATATATATATATATATATATATATATATATATATATATATATATATATATATATATATATATATATATATGCGGATACCATAATTTAATATTATAATTCGTTGAATACTTTACAGAAATTAGGTATAAATTTATTCCCACAAAAAACGACGCAATTCTTCAGGGATTTGGTGAATTGCACAATAGAGCATCGAAAGAAGAACAACATAGAGAGACCTGACATGATTCAGTTGCTCATGGAGGCTTCTAAAGGTATTTATAAAAAAATAAATCGAAACTTCTTTTACAAAGTAATTTAGCTTTAAATTTTAGACATAGAGATTACAATAATAAAATTGTCGAAAATTATTATTATTTTTAAGTTTAAGTTAATAATGTATTTACAAGATCGACAAAAGGTAACCTAATCGGAATCGTGCTATATAGAAACTTCGCCTCTGTGGAAAACGTCCCACATCGTTCGTGTCTCATTATTGCGTTTTATTTGTAAACATTTTACCCTCACGCGCCAAAGAATTTCACTTCAATAATATATGACAGTGCAGGCTCTATTTTCAAATGAATACCTTATTAAAAAGGTAACCCCTATAGAATAGAAGCTCTATAGAAATTGGTTATATGCAAATCGTACCCGTAGTATATTTTTATAAGATATATTCTACCATTAAGTGTCATTTCACTGGATGTTTATGCCTCAAAAATAAACTTATTAAAAAATTATATATCTATACATATAATAAAAATGTAACTGGTCGTTATCTGTACATGGAGCATAAAGTATATGAGAAAAACAGCTATTGACAGTATTTATCATCGTAATAGACCCCAAAATAATGACTTTTAAATTTTTTGTCTCTTAGTCTGTGTTCGCTAATCTCCGAAACGGCTTAAACGACTTAATAGCAGTTTTTGCTATTGTGTTTTTATAAGCTTCCTTTAATATCGTTTAATTCTTTTTTTTATTTCAATTGGTTCGTAAATAAAAAAGTTATATCAAAATACAGTCTACATTAAGTGTTCGACAAAATTGTTATAAAATTACAGTTTTACTTAGAAAATAATTCGCTATGAAAGGGAAATTTTACAAAACAGTAGAATTAAGGAAAGCTTACAATAAAATTTATGATCAGTTTCGAAAAGTCTCGGGACAAATGACAATTTTACTGAATTCCCTCATTTACTTTCCAGTACAGACGATGTTGTGGCCACAAATATGCTCGTTCATAATATGGGTACTTTAAATAGTATAATGAAATCTCTTTGGCGATTCCAGTAAATTAAATCAAATAAAAATTCGGCTCGAAAGGCTTTCTTCTAATAAAAACATCAAAAGAACTCAACAGTTATGTTTTCTAAAATGTCTAGCTTATAATTTTGAAATATAAAGTTAAAAAAAAGTAATAAATATATATTTTAACTCTAGATCTAAATTTTCAGTTAACATTTTGACCTTGCGTATTTGTATAATATTAATCAATATAACAAGTTTATTAACTTAATTCAAAATACATAATTTTCCAGGATCTTTGAAAGCTGAAAATGAAGGAAACGAGAATTTCAGTCTCGAAGGAGACACGTTCAAGCCGAAAGCTGTACAACGGGGTAAGTGCTGACGTAATGATATACAATTTTTGAAATTTTTAGATGAGTTAACTTGACTAATAGTGTTATTTTACTGTTTTGCCCATATATGGTAATATCCAATTCGATACATTGCATTCTCGATGATGGAATTTGACATTATAATTTGACTTATTATGATAATATATAAGAAAGTCCGTCATTTTGAAAGTAAAATAATCTAAGATTTTTAATTCTTATTTGTATTCCTATTTTTGTAAAACAAATAAATACACGTTTCAGGAATTTTGGAAATTGTACTTAAAGAGGGATGAAATAGTGGTTGAACGTTTACGCTGTTTAGAGGTTTTTAATTAACAGCATATGTATTTTAAATTGATTTGTAAATATATATAATCAACTTCCATGCGAGCAAAGCCGCGGACAACAGCTAGTTCAATCATAATTGAATACATTTTTACCATTACATTTTAATACCCAACTTTCTTATACAAACAATATTTGGCCAACTTAATTTCGAGAGATCCCCATGTTATTTCACTAAAATTATCATTTTCCTATTATTTTCATATAAATTAAATATAAAACAGTTTACTTTTAATATTTATTTATATGACAAAACACTATAATCCAAATGTAGGTGTTTCTAAGCTTCCCGCTTTACCCTTAATAATAGGAAAATCAGAGCTTAATACCTAACTTAATTTAAAAAAAACTGAAAGCCTAATAAAAAGGTACTCTATATTTATGCTGCATCCTTGCATATCTCAGAATTTTGAGACATTGTGAGTTCATTGGCGCAACTCAACCACGCGCTTTCTCTTCTTACGACCTTCGTGTTTCCAGTCGAAAGCTTTGCGAAGCTACTACGCCACGATCGCAACAAATAATCCAATAAAGCCTAATATAAATTGTTTCCCCAAATTGGATATGAATCAACAATAATCAAATTAAAATGCTAAATTACTGATAACATCAGTACTAATACACGGAATTGCCTCAGTGTAATTAAATGCATATGTATGTATGTTTGTATGCATGTATGTATGTACCAGTAAAACCAATTTCTAGCGTAATTTATCAAATATACCGTTTTCACAACAAGCATACTAATATTGTCACTATTATACCTAATAAATAGATTATTATTTCAATGCGTTATTGAAATTAGTTTTTATATATATATAGCTTCACGCCATTTCCCGCACATAGCAGGGTAGACAGAGTTCCGTTCCCCACTTTCCACCCAATTTTGAGTGGCGGAACTCAACGCCGCGCTATGCTTTGTTACCAGAGCGAGGAAATGAATGAACTTATTCTCCCCTCATGAGAATTGAACCCATAGCCGTCGTGTTTACAGTCTGACGCCGTGCCGCTGCTCCACGACGGCCTTAATTAACTTATATGTTAATAGAAAACTAACGTAATGAAATAGTGAGTTGTATCGCACTCAGGTGATATTTATTTTCCCATTCTGGTAATACAAAGCCCAGCGTTGAGTTCCGCTACCCACAATGTCTCGAGACTCTCTCTCTATGCCTTTTTCTGAATCATGAGAGCTAAAAAAAACTATACATTCTAGAATGGTCACAAAGTGAATTGGCCTCTCAAGTTTTCATCTTCTTCGTTGCCGGCTACGAAACCTCAGCCAATGCTCTAGTAATGTGTATACACGAGCTCGCCCTGCATCCCGATATCGAAGAGAAATTGTACCAAGAGATAATAAGCTTTAAGGAGCAACATGGAGAGCTTACATATGACAATTTAAACGTTTTAAAGTATATGGAGTGTGTTTTGAATGGTATGTAAATTTTTATTCTTAAATATTGTCATTGCGTATTGTATATTAAAGCTTAATATTGCACTTTGTATGAAAGCAGCAAACGATAATAATTATTGAATATATAATTTTACTTATATTAATTTTACTTTACTAAATAGTAATATTATAGTGGTATAGAACTAAGTGTCAAGACCTTACTTTCTCTATTTTCTCTACTTTTCAGTTTCAATTATCGTATATTGAACGGCGGATCTCAACACTGCACTTAGTTTTGCTAGAATGGAGAATTTAAATAATTTATTGTCCCGAATGTAAATCGAACCTACGACATTGTATAGATGTTATGCTCTTGCGCTACGACGGCTACATATTTATTGTTTCTTTTTGTTACTTCAGAAACATCCAGAAAATGGGCGGGCGCTATTATTATGGATAGAGTATGCAATAAGGAATACGAGCTGCCTCCTCCGAGAGAAGGTGCTAAGCCCGTGAAGGTAACTGTTCTTCTGATATGATTACATATATTGATTATATAGGTACAATAATAATTGACACAAATTCCTCCCGGATATTGTGTGTTGAGTAGTGAAACTCATCACCTACCTCCTCAGCTACCTCCTACTAGAGAGGGAGTAATTTGAAACCAACAATATTGAAACCAAAACCGTTCCGTTCCATTTCAGATGATATCTACTACACTTTAATCTATTCAAACCTTATACAGACCGAATTCACATCTGTCACAAATATATCCTATAAATGAATAATATTTAAAAAAAATAAAAAAATAAAGTGCAAAAAGGAGTGACTTTTGATTTTTTTTTGTTTAAAATTCTAAAATTACCCGATTGCACCGCAAAAAAATAGTAATGTGTTAATCAGTCTTTGTATGTATGTATCATTGAAGAATGCGGTTGACCAATTATTAAATCACTTAAAACAAAATAATAATCAAAATTCAATGTCGTAACACTATGGGAAAAAAATCGACGATTTACCTTTATTTCAAGTGGTGTAACATTGAATTAAAAAAATTAAAAAATATATATTTTAATTTTTATTACTTTATTAGTTTAGAATATATAACAAATTAAACATGTTTAAACATATATTCTCGCTAATTTTCATATTATTAACTGGTACTAATATACTTTAGTATTTCGTTATTCTATCCTTATTATTTGGGGGTATTAGACGAAGGGTTAGTAGGCATTGATAGCCTACTAGCGGTACGACCGTTGACTTCCACAAATCCCCACGACATTAATTCCCTCGGCAAAATAATAAGATTGCGAAATTTACCGTTCCCTAACCCTAATAGCAAAGCTTGCCCATTCTTCAACCAATTAAAGCTTTCCGAGGAGTCCTGTAAATTATAAATGGATCCCATTTTTCAGACACGAAATCCAGCAAAATAATTGTGGATCTCGATTGTTAATTCTTCTATATACAACGTGATTGGATCACGCTGTATCCCACATATAGCAGTCTTTCTAGACAGCGTAATCCCGCGCTTTGTATTCTTACCAGATCGAGCAAAATGGTTCTCCTCCTGAAGTGGAAATTGAACCCACAACTATCGCAATTACAGCCAGACGCTAGGTCACTGAACTGTGACGTTTTTAATTTAAAAAAATATAATTTGTCTATACGTTTTTTTTTTCATTTTGGTGTTTAATTTTTATGCAATTAACATATAGAAAAAGGAATTCGAAGGAGAGTGAACTAATACTACTTCAGTAAAAATAATATTAAAAAACCATTACAAAAATATAATTACTATTTCAGCCCATGAGGAGTGAAATATTATGTAAAATTGAAAAAATAGGTCAAAGAACATTAATCGATGTCATCATGCGCCAGTATTGGATACTTCAATCAATCAAAATAAGCAAAATAAACAAACATATATATATATATATATATATATATATATATATATATATATATATATATATATATATATATATATATATATATATATATATATATATATATATATATATATATATATATATATATATATATATATGTTTCTTTATGCACGTTGTTCCGCCATGAAATACACGTTGTCTCTAAAATTAATGGAAGTTAAACATACTTGTATATTTAAATTTTAAGCAAATTTTAATTATTTATATTTCAATTATTATGTAAGCTGTACTTAAGATGAGAGATCGTATGCTAGTCCTGGATATTTTAATTACTATGAAAATTAATTAAAACAATGCTCTTTAAAAGGACTTAATTATAGCAAGGGAGGCATGCAGGTCTGTCAAGGGTGAATACCTCGAGTGTATGTCGAATATAGAGTCAGTCTCTCAATTTATTTTTTAATAATATTGAACGATGTTTGACGGAACGGTGCGTGTAGGTTCGATTCCCTCGAAGTGTTTATATTTAAGCCAGTTTTATGGTTTTTTTGTCAAACTGATAGTAGACGTGGCTATGTTAACATTTCCATGTCATTAATAGCAAAAAAAAACAACTACTTAGATTCAAATAGTTACTTAGATTAGATAGATAGCTACTTAGATTAAAGATTGCAAGGACTGCTTACAAGACAGCAAAATCAAAATTATTAATATCTATAATCCCATCAAATGGCAATGATATATATATATATATATATATATATATATATATATATATATATATATATATATATATATATATATATATATATATATTATATATATATATATATACATGTATATATATATATATATATATATATATATATATATATATATATATATATATATATATATAATATTACTGACTGACTGACTTTCACGTTTAGGCTACTTGGGGAGTATGGGGGAGTACTAAAAGAAAACTAGAAAATACTATACAAACAGGTACCAACAAAGTTTATAGTTAAAGTTGTAACGTCCAAGCAAACAAAGTTGGGAGAGACAGTACCTATAATATATGTATATACTCGTGTATGTATGTATAATGGTATTTTCTGCAAACAATGTCTTGCCCGGAAAAGGAGAGTCTCATTTTATTATATATTACATAAGAAATAATTATTTCTTATAGATTTGTGTATCTATTCTAGTATGCAACGTCTCCTGGAACACCTGTATGAATTTTAATGCTTGTCAAGAGTCGCGAATTCAGTTGCCGCTATGTTCAAATTTTTATGTTTCTAAAAAAAAATCTTCTCTATCCTTGGTGTGGATTAACATTTTATAAATATCAATTGTATGTAATTACAAATTGGAAATGTTAAATAAATTGCCGTTTACGAATATCGAGGTCAAAAATATACGAGCTACGAAGTAATGCAAAGTAACTATACACAATAAGAGTTGTAGCCCAATTTAAAACGTACAATACCGTATTATTCCGTTCCTGTAGGAATTTCTAGAAATCCCCATCTGAAATCTAGAAATTCTCTTTCAATACCTTTAGGAGAGAATTTAGTAATATTATTGTAAAAATAATACAAAAAAAGAATGTAATGAAGTTGTATAGTAAAATACATACATATATAAATATCAATATAATTTGTAAGCAAGCGTACTGGCTCGTTGCTTTATAATTTTCATGAATCAGTTCTATAATACCTATCCAAGGTAGGCTAAAAATCTAGTGAAGTAACAACTGAAGTAAAATTGAGAAGCTAAGCCACTTGCCAAATTCTTTTAGCCATAATAGGGGAAATGTCATTTTTTTGACATTTAAAAATTGTATACTGATGTAAAACTTAAGTAATTGAAATCTCTCAATATTGACTACTAAAGAGACCACTTTGCGCAATTTTTTTTAGTCCTGCATAAAGTAGGATAGACAGATATGTTAAGAAAATATGTTTTCCGCCTTCCAAATTTGAGATGCTGATTGTTGTGTGACGTCACTATTTGTCACCAGATCAAGAAACTGATTCAATATTCCGAATTTAATTATTGGGAATTAAATGCTTACTGTCAATATAGTCTAAATTATATAATAACTAATAATTCATAAATATTAATAACACAGCTAAAGCCAGGAGACGTAGTCTACAACGTGGTGAATTCTATCCACATGGACCCACGGTACCATCCAGATCCAGAGAAATTCGATCCTGAAAGGTTTTCCGACGAAAATAAACATAATATCAAGCCTTTCACGTTTATGCCTTTTGGGATGGGACCCAGGATTTGTATCGGTAAGTTAATATTATAAAACATTTATTATAAAATATTTATTATTAGTATGTATGTATGTATATATGTATAATAAATATTTTTGATTATATTATGAATATTATTTTATAAGAGATTCGAACCTACAACAACCGACCGTCTTGTCAGTCAGGTTATTTCAAATTATATAATTTACTCAAATATTATGTTCTTTCTTGTAATTGAAAACTTCATATATATCAAAATGTAGACGACAATATCACTCACGTCTCAGAAAGATAAAGTGGTGATATGTATAAAAAATCAATCTAAAACCGTATCTCGCTGAGTTAATTTGGGATTTTTTTAATATATTCTCCACTTAACACAAAATGCAATGTCTCGAAAAGCGGAGAAAGTGGAGAACAGAGTGTCTTTATCAGGTTCTCTCTACCTATCCTACTATGTACGGGATACGTGAAGCTAAGAAACATATGTGTTTTTATAATTCTACAGGATCGAGATTCGCCATGATGGAACTAAAAGTCATGTTATACAATCTTGTACATAACTTCAAGATCGTCAGATGCGAGAAGACAGTGGACCCTATTGTATTGAAACCCCATGACTTTAACATCAAAGTAATGGGTGGGACGTGGGTTCGATTAGAAGCCAGACAATAAATTGTACTACATTTCAATATGAAATGATTTTTTTATATTATAATATTCTATGTTTTATGTTATTGTTTTTGAACGTACGCATAATTTTGTATATATATATATATATATATATATATATATATATATATATATATATATATATATATATATATATATATATATATATATATATATATACATATATATATATATATATATATATATATATATATATATATATATATATATATATATATATATATATATATATACATATGTTTTGTTGTAATAACTCGATATATATTAAAATTAAAATAAAGAAGAAGAATGATATATCTCGTTTTAATCTTAAATATACTATTATATTACTAAAAGTCATAATTAAAAATGCTATATAATATTTTAATGATTTTTTAGTGATCCACACTAAGGTTAATCCACACAATTTTTTCTAAAAATACTTAAAGAAAACATATAAAAATTTGAACGCAGCGGGATTTGAACCCACGCCTCATGGATACCGTCCAAGGACATTCGGTTTCCATGAGCGCGGGTTCAAATCCCGCTGCGTTCAAATTTTTGTTTTCTTTGAGTATGTTATATAATGTTTAAAATTCCAATGGAAAGTCAAGGAGAGCGTTTTGTCACTATGTTCTTTCCTTCTTGTTGTTAAACAACTTTTATATGTAGCATATATATGAGATTAATACAGTTATTTAATATTTAAGAAATATATGCTGGATTAAGCGTGAAGCTAGAAGTAGTATAAGGAAAATGCTCATCCAGGCATCACTTAGCCCTTACTCTATGAGAATATATTTAAATAGAAACGTTGCAAATTAATATTATATAACAATGAAAAACAAAAATGCATGAAAAATTATTCAATATAATAATTTAATAAAAAAATCAAACATCTAATCGATTTGAGTTTTAGAATTTGAGTATTATTAAAACAGCCCTATCTCTAGACGTTTCTCTAAAAGAGATCAATTTTATACAAATAATAAAATTAAATTTATCTGATTTATATTGTTGTTTTTTAAATAACCAACTGAAATCAAAACATATTATTATAGTATCGTATCAGTATCAATAATAACAATAATAAAAGCCTTTATTTTAGAGAAATAATATAATATTAATTTATATAGTACATTTAAGTGACATCGAAAACTCCCCTTGTATGATTCTTGCCCTGCCCAGTCTTGGCAAAGGCCTCCTCCAAATTCTTCTATTCTTCATTCTTGTCCATAGATTTCCTGCTATATTCCTAACGCCTATATAACCTTCCTCTTTTTCTCTTTCTATCTCTTGAGTACCAAAAAAAGACTTAAGGTTTTTTGAGTTTAAGTAGAATGTGCATGGGATGTACTATTGCTTTTTTTGTAATACTCATTATAGTGTTATTTTGATTTTTTTTTTGTTATTTTTTATATTTATTCATACTTCATTCAATTGCATGTTGACAAGTTTGAAGTTTCCTTAGATTAGCTTTTGTTAGAGGACAGATTTTGTAGCCGTATGCTAGGATAGGTAGCATACCAGTATTAATTTTCAATATGTATCTATGTATGTACAAATATTATAAAACTGAAGAGGTTGTATACCTGATAGTGCCAATCTTAAAAATAACTGGGTCAAATAAAAAAAAAATGTTTTTGTCTTACATATTCCTTTTTTGCATGTATTTTTTTTATTGTAACTAGCTGTAAATGAGACAGAGGTACCTGTCAGAACTACCTCAGGCACTTAGAATGTGTCGTGACTCATTTTCATGTCAGTCATTACCATCTTAGTCACTTCCAAGCTGGCGAAGTCGCAGATAGAAAAGCCGATTCCCAATACATAATATATATATTTTTTTTTTGGCAGAAAACTTCTTCTATTCCATTAAACTCCATAAACAATGCTATAAAATAGTTTAAATATGCCAATGAATTTATAAATTAACCCATTCCGGATGTAGAATGTGACAAATGAGAGAATTATCTTACATCGAAACCATCCAATGTGTAAATCACCACGCCCCATAGGATCTGACGCGCAATATTATTAAATATACGGCTATTCTTAGTAATATTGACGCTCTATTGGATTGAACTGAAACGCGTGAAAAAATATTAAGGTTCTATAAATAAAATTATAAATGGAAAATGAGTTAATTAAGTACTATTAATTTGTCGCTATCTTTCACAAAGTCTGGTAGATGCATCCTACAGATACATTTCTTGTTTCTGTTACATACTTTGACTTATATAGTTGTTTATATTAAAATCGAGTCCTATAAAATAGAAATATCTGTTTAAGACGAGGTCATCGTAAGAAATATCTGTTTAAGACGAGGTCGACATCGTAGTCGTGGATTTGATTCCCACTCGGTTGAATTAACAAATATAATAATTTTCCCGCTCTGTGTTATTTATATAGGAAGAGCAGTGTTGTTTATATAGGAAGTGGAGAAAGAAAAGTTGTATCCGTAAACAATGTCTATCCACACTTCTTTACACGGAATAAGGTGTGGAACTAAAAAAAAATTACAATAAGGAATACAAATAAAAAAAGTTATATATATCGACTTAAGTAAGTCGACATGTAAATTTTTTTTAACTTAAATAAGTCGATATATATAATTTTTTTAACTTAAGTAAGTCGATATATATAAATTTTTTAACTTAAGTAAGTCGATATATATACATTTTTTAATTTGTATTCCTTTTTTTAAATTTTTATTTTTTGTATTTATTTCTAAAAAACACTCAATATGTATAATTACGTGCATGATGCAAAATTACGTACAAACAGAATTTCTATTCACTGCAATCATGTTAAACGGCAGTAGCAGTCGCTATCACAAAGAAGCATGCACGCCCGCAATTCACGCCCGTATGTTGTTTTGTTTAAATTGCGTACATTTGGCAGGCTTTCACCGTGTTTTTAGAACAAGCACATTTTAAATTGCCGCGGGACGGCGTCGAGGGTGACAACAATCTAGTCATAACTTTTTTAGGTAGCCATAGATGTATTTTCGAATTATTCTCTAGTGAATGATGCCAATAAATAAAAAATAGTTTTCTTGGTTACAGTCTAGTCAAATGAAACGCCGCGATAATATAGCAGACTCATCAATTAAAATACATTTTTTTTTAATAAAAACTGACACAGTTAATGTCTGTGAAAGAAATAATATGATAGTTGTGGGTTTCAATCTCATATACCACAATATATATATATATATATATATATATATATATATATATATATATATATATATATATATATATATATATATATATATACCAGAGCATATATAAAAATATTATAAAAGCCTTCTCCCAATTTATAATGGAGTCACTACAGTGGTCGGTGTGCAATTTGTAAGTTATTTTAATGTTAATTCAGTGCCGGCGACGGCGACCGCAGACCATAAATTGTCACTGTCACCGCTTTGTTGCCTCTTATAATCCTTGCTTGTTCCAAAGCTTCGCAGAAACGCAAGGAAATCTTATTTTTATGAAGTGTACTTGGAAAAATAATGTTTATTACATACTTTTGCTTGCTTTGTATATATATATATATATATATATATATATATATATATATATATATATATATATATATATATATATATATATATATATATATATATATATATATATATATATATATATATATTGAAATAGCACTTGTCGTTTGTAACACGAGTATATTTAGGCAAATATATTTTTATAACATTAACATATAAAATCCAAGTAATTTGTATTTAGAGAACATTTATAACGCTGTATATGCCATTATTCTACACACTCTGTATAAACTTATAATTTTATAACAAAATCTCTACGACTAGATTCACTGAAGAAATATGATTACATCACACACATCACATATACTAATTTTTTTTTTATTTTTTCAATTTAATAGAAATACCCTTCATATCAACTTTTAGCTCTCTAAGCCGCTAAACCCAATGCAGCGCGTTGTCTTGTTCGGGCGGTAGAACACCTATATCATAAATGAAAATATGATCTTTGATCTTTAAAGTAGACCGTAATAAAGATAATTTGGACGAAGCGAATAGTGCACTGTAGCAAATTTTTCACTGCCGATTCTTCACTGATTCTTTCCCGCTAATAGTTTCGTATTGAACGCCAAAAAAAACTAAATGTATTGAATTTACTATGCCCAATGTTAAGAGACAGAAGCTTAACTTCACTGACTGTGTTTTTGGGAATAACTCTGGATTCGACTTCAATGGGGCACCCACCTGTCTTCCTTTTCGAGTAGACTGAGCTCTGCTGCTTACGCTGTAAAAAAAAATGAGACAACTTACAGACGATATTACTGCTCGAATAGTTTATTTTAGTTTATCCTATGGAATATTTCTTTGGGGCAATGCTGCAGATATTGATTTCATATTTATAATTCAAAAAAGAGCAGTGCAGGCTATTTACAGCATGAGAGCTCGGGATTCTTTGCAAGAAGTTTTTAATAAAACGGGTATTCTTACGGTTGCGGCACAATACATCTGCAATACTATTTTGTTTGTACGTAAAAATATAAACAATTACCTGAAGAACAGTGATAAGGACGGTATAAATACAAGGAGTTAAACTAAACTGATTACAGTTTTCACCTAGTTTTCGCCTTCAGAAGGTAAATAAATCGTTTATGTCCCAAGGTATACGCATGTATAATATAATTCCACAAATACACTTAAAGTCAAGATTAAAAACATATTATTAGGGAAAGTATATTATTCACTCCAAGAATATTATACGGATGTTATTGTGTGGAGTTAAGTACTGTTGATGCTCATTCGGAAGGCTTACCACAGTTGTAAATATATTGTAAATTTATATTAAAAAAGAGCAACTGTTGAGTTTCTGGCCAGCTCTTCTCAGCAGAACTGCCCTCCGAGCTGGTGGTAGCTTCTAGTAGGACTGACAATACTGACACTTATGTTAATTGACGAATCGAAAATGTTTGGAGCTTATTTGAATAAAGAATATTTTGATTTTGATTTTGGACAGGACATGTTAATAAATAACTTGCATGCATTTTAGTTTGGACTCTTTGGCATCTGCCTTCAACTTCCATAGCAGGGAGCCTAATATACTCCGTTCTCCATTGAGTAGCGGAACTCAACGCCTCAATTTTGAGTTACGGAAGCGGAGAAATGAATTAGAGAGGGAAACATCAAACATCAGATATGCCATTTTTCTAAATTAATAATAATCTATACAATAAAAAAGTTTCATTTAAATCTGTGAATGATCTATTTCACAGATACAGACGGAAAGACAAAAATATATTAAGTAAGTATATTATATATACAGGGTATATATATCTCTATATATATATATATATATATATATATATATATATATATATATATATATATATATATATATATATATATATATATATTATATATATATATATATATATATATATATATATATATATATATATATATATATATATATATATATATATATATATATATAATATTATATATATATATATATATATATATATATATATATATATATATATATTATATATATATATATATATATATATATATATATATATATATATATATATATATATATATATATATATATATATATATATATATATATATATATATATATATATATATATATATATATATATATATATATATATATATATATATATATATATATATATATATATATATATATATATACACCACACTAACATCCGTATAATATTCTTGGAGTGAATAATATACTTTCCCTAATAATATGTTTTTAATCTTGACTTTAAGTGTATTTGTGGAATTATATTATACATGCGTATACCTTGGGACATAAACGATTTATTTACCTTCTGAAGGCGAAAACTGTAATCAGCTTATTTATATATATATATATATATATATATATATATATATATATATATATATATATATATATATATATATATATATATATATATATATATATATATATATATATAATATATATATATATATATATATATATATATATATATATATATATATATATATATATATATATATATATATATATATACACGAAGCGTATCCAACGGAACAGTACTTTTTTTTTATTTGGATTAAAATAACAAATGCTCCTCTTGAAATTATATCTTAGATATTTTAACATTTACCATTATTATTCTTGGCCGTTAATAAAAAATATATTTCCATTTTTTTCAAGCATATTATTTTTAGTTTGTTTTTACTTTGTGGAGTTCTTGATGTCAATATTTAGTTTAGTTTGCCTAAGAATAGCTTTCCTAGTACTTTCACCAAATAATTTGAAACAAGAGTTGAGGAAATTAAGAATCTTTTGATATAATATATGAGTACGCTCACTCACTCACACATACATATACACGCAACGCAAAATTCACATGGTTATTTATTTAAAAACATTAAAAAATTATTAGTTTACTGTGTTAATTTCTTAATTTCCAATAAAATATACTCTATACAAATGTCAGTTTGGTTGAGTCTCTAATATCTAAAACTACTGGTTAAAGTTATCTTTATAAGATAGTTAATTTAGTGAGAAATGCTACAGTACTCGTATATGACGTTAATTGCTTCGATGTCAGCGACTGTACCTGTCAGTATTACCTCGGGCACTTACAATATGTCAAGTGACATACCCATCTCTTAATCATTTCCATTTGAACGCGGCGGCGAAGCCACAGATAAAATCTAGTCTAGTCTAATCTAGTCTAGTATGAAAAACCGGATATAAAACTAGCGGCTTTTAATCCATATAAATATATTAACTAATTTTATATTTACAAATACGTACTACAAATAAAAATAATTTATAGGAAATAATAGGTATAGGTATTTAAGTATTGGTATTGGTAGGGCGAAGTGATTTCCGCAACTCGACGTCTGCGTGTCTGTTTTGCGTCAGTTGGAAACGGCACTAGTCGTGACATCCCAACTCCACGAGGAATCCCAGCAAACTCTTGATGTTGCTGGCGATTTAATCGTGAATAGTGAACCGAGATGTGATACCCTGTAGGCTGCTAACCCTGGACAGCAAAGAAACATGTGAGCAGCAGTTTCTTCCTACTCGAGTCAAGCGACGGCATAACGGGCTGTCACTGATGCCTATAGTAAAAAGATATTTGTTAAATGAACCGTGGCCAATAAGGGACCGTGTAACCAGCCTAAGGTGGGGCTTAGGCAGCCACTGGACAACCGCCAATCGAGCTGGGGCAGTGTCGAACCCATAACTGCCTCAGCCGCTGCGCCACGACGGCCTCAACAACAAAAATCGTAACATACACTAGATTTAATTTTAAACTTATTGAACCAAATTTAATTTAAAGTTATTATGGAAAAAGTGACTTTTCTAAAAGAGCATCCAGAACCAAAATTTTTGAATTCAACTAAAGGAATATTTTTTCTAATAAGAATTAACTATAAAACTAAGAATAGTATAAGAATTATGAATGAAAATGTATGTACTCGTAAAAAAATTGATAATAATTAACATACACACAAAGCATGGGGGATGATAGATGGCGTTTGCCGTCCCCTACATCGCGCTATGGTCTGGTTATCCATGGAAGTATAAGTAGCCAAGAAAATAAGATATAACAACTCCCATCAGACCCCTATACCATCCAGATGGCACGCTGCGCTATGACTCCCAAGGTAGGGCCGACATACTGGCAGACTACCTTGAGAGTCAGTTTGCGCCTAACCCCAGCCTGCGACCGGAGTTCCATACGCAGCTGGAGACAGCGGTCATCAACTTTCTCGGTAACCCACCCAACCCGTTTCCTCCCCCTCCTTTCTTCTCCCCGTCAAACGTGAAGAAGGCAATCGCGTGTCTAAAGCCTCGTAAAGCTCCGGGGATAGACGGCGTGCCCAATCTACCCAGGAAACTATTGCATCACTTACCAGGCTCTTCAACGCCATCCTGCGGTTGGGCTATTTCCCCCAGGTTTAGAAAGAAGGCCTGGTGGTGATGCTACCGAAGCTGGGTAAAAATCGCAGACGACCTGAGGGATACCGCCCCATCGCCCTGCTGAACGCCTCATCCAAACTGTTCGAGAAGCTACTGTTACCACTTATACATGCGAATTTCGAACCGCGCCCCGAGCAGTTTGGATTCCGCAGTGGACACTCGACCACCCTTCAGTTGGCTCGAGTCCTACACTTCGTTGCAGCCTCACTGAACAGGAAGGAGCAACCAGTGGCGGTCTTCCTGGACGTGTCCAAGGCGTTTGACAGGGTGTGGCACACTGGGTTGCTGTATAAGTTAACCCAGGTGGGCACTCCGGTCCACATCGTAGGGATCCTGGCCAAATTCCTCCGCGGCAGGACCTTCCGAGTTAAAGTGGATAACGCCTTGTCCCCTTCCCACCCCATCGCAGCAGGGGTTCCACAGGGTAGCACGTTATCGCCTACCCTTTACGCAGCCTACACGGATGATATCCCGTCTCACCAGGACACCATGTTGGCGCTTTACGCAGACGACGTAGCGATCCTGGCAAAGTCCCTCAACGCCAAACACGCGACGTTGAAACTCCAGCGAGCCCTCGACCTCCTCCCGAACTGGTTGGCGGAGTGGAGGCTCACGCTTAATGTGGCCAAGACTCAAACGATCTCGTTTGGCAGCCACAGAGCGCTGCCTCCTCCGCCGAACATCCAAGGCGAACAGGTCGGCTGGACTCGCCAAGTCACATACCTGGGTGTCGTCATCGATAGGCGACTCTCGATGGGTGCCCAGGTATCCAAGGCCAGGGCCGCGGCGAGAGCTGCGCTGGCATTACTGCGACCTCTCTTCCGATCCCGACTTCCTCTCCGCACTAAGCTGGGGCTGTACAAGACGTATGTGAGGCCACACCTTACGTACGCAGCCCCAGCATGGTACTCCCTGACTAGCCAAAACCTTCGCAACGTCTTACATGTGACGCAAAATGTGGCCCTCCGAAGAGCCACTCAGGCCCCTCGATACGTGAGGAACGCCACTATACAGCGCGACTTCCGTATTGAGAGCCTAAAGGACCATATTTCCCATTTGGCTGCCCGCATGTTCCAACGTGCTGACGTTTCGGACCATTTACATATCCGGAACATCGCACCATGGCATTCCCGTCCGCCAGATGCGCACAGGTTCTCCAGGGATCTCTTCCCTCCTTCCTCTCCCGACTCCTGAGCTGCTACTACGGTCGCTGGTCGCCTAAGCTGAGTCTCTCCTGGGCAACCAGGAGCCTCACTTGACTGGGCTGACCGCCCAAAGTAGCATACGGCTCTCCCTTAGTGAACTCCCCACAAAAACCCTGTCCCTTTAAAGGACACATTGCCTGGGCTTAAGCCCAACACAAGGACGCGCCCATATTAATAGGCGGAGGTAGAACCTAACGGGCAAAGGGCTACGCCCTGGAACCGTTTGCCTCTCCCCCCTCGGGGGTCGAGAGTGAGAAAATAACGGGTATATAACAACTCTCTTCTACAGAAGTTTCAATTTAGAACTTTCATGTAAAATTTTTGTATCGCTTAATTTGTCAACGGACAAGTTTAGTGAATATAAATAGTGACAAAATAGAAGTATTTTATAATATTAAATATACATAAATATATATATATATATATATATATATATATATATATATATATATATATATATATATATATATATATATATATATATATATATATATATATATATATGTGTGTACTTACATAGCTCCACAATATTTAATTGTGCTAGTCAGGTCACAGTCATTCAACACAAATAAATAATTGACACGCAATTTCAGAGCTTATTATATAGATTACATAATTACTTACTTTAGTTTTATACGTCACTAATAAATTAGAAGTTCCAAACATATTCTACTAATTATATATATATATATATATATATATATATATATATATATATATATATATATATATATATATATATATATATATATATATATATATATATATATATATATATATATATATATATATATATTTATTAATTTATTTACTTCAAAATAACATTTAGTATAATATATATTATAATATTTCATACATCGATCAGTCTCAACCATAATGCTTAAGCAAATAACTATTTCATCAAGTTAATTCACTAAGAACGTAACCTTACTCCATTCTATACTTAGACAAAGAAAAAAATTCCTTTTCTAAATATAATATTATTAATCGCTTCACGATATATTCCGCATATAGCAGGGTAGGCAGAGAGAACCTAGTGTTGAAACACTTCGCTCTCCACTTTGTGTATTGAATAGCAGAACTAATGTCACACCTTGCCAGAGTGGCAATATAAAAATGACTCGACCCCATGAGTCTTAATTATAACACTACACCACCATATCTTCATTACATTTTTTACATTGTCAAAATAATATATACAAAATATTTAACTTTAAAAGCACAAAAGGATCACACAGCTATAAAGCCCATCCCAGCATCCCTATAACCGTCTCAGAGAGTCATCTCTACAGTACAAAAATATAAAAGTGAGTCGCAATCTTGTAATAAACGACATATCGTCCGTCCGCATCGTATAGAGGGTGGCGCTGTGGTTTTATTGCGAGAACGTTGCTTTTGCGAGATGTGATGATCTGATAAGTTTGAGCGGATTCAGAAATAAAATATTATGATAAGTTGGTGGGACGTTCCTGATTGTATAGATGGATTCTGGGTTTGATTCTTGTTCAGAAGAATGTCAATATTTTTATATGTACAGTACTCTGTATATTGCATAGTAGGTAGAGAAAAGTTCTACTTTCTCTATTTTCCGGCCTTTTGAGACATTGCCTGTTAAATTGCGAAATTCAATTTTCAAATATCATCATTGGTTTTCGAAATGTTTATACATTTTGAGTAAAACAATAATCGTGTATGTTAAAATTTGGAATAATTTGGAACACTTTTGACGTCGACGTTTCGAACACTTTGCAGTACTCCATGGTCACAAATAGAGGGGAGACTGAGGTGAGATTCGTCTGTCAGTTACTATATCCAACTACCGAAGATGGTTCCAGAGTTGCCTCGCGTGCCTCTTGCTCCTCCGGTGTGGTGAGTTTCAAAGTCAAATATTTTTATAATTTTTAAAGTGTCAATTCACACTAAGGATAGAGAAATACTTAAAGAAAACATATAAACATTTCGAACGCAACGGGATTCCAACCCGCGCCTCATGGAAACCCCGTAGAAAGGTAATAAGTTAATAGAAGCATATAATAATTTCGATGCAGCGTAATAAAGAACGCATGGCTTAGTGGTCAGAGTGCTTGGACGGTTTCCGAGATGCCCGAGTTCAAATCCAGCTGCGTTCGAAATTTGTATATGTTTCTTTAAATTAGTCTCAAACTTATTATGAGTGACCTGCTCAGGTCCCAGGTGGTAGAAAGTAATAAGAAAGAAGAAATTTCATTTAAAATTAAAGTTATTCTCCCAAGTGGGGTTCGAACCCACACCATCTGGTTCACAGTTAGTTCTATAATATCAATCTTACGAGTAATGCTTTTATTTCAACTAAAAGCTATTCTATTCAAACACGGCCCCATATTTTGTTAGCAACACTCCGTTTTTGTTCGTTACAAACGAAATAGCCGCTGAAATGTTACACAGTTTGTTTGTTAAAAGTATTGTGAACGATGAAATGTGTGGGTATAATTGAATATTCTGCTACGATTTTAAGCGACATAGTGGTTTTTTACATCTAAAGTAAGAAAAGATAATAATAATAATAGCTTCACGCTGTATCCTGCACATGGCAGGTTAGGCAGAGGGAACCGTAGGTACCTAGTGTTAAGTCACTCCGTTCGCCGCATCGCGTGTTGAGTGAAGTAAGAATAGAGTATGGAGATAATGGTTTATAACTTAGAGAAAGAAATGGAAATATATATATATTTTTTGTAGGCCAACAGTATTTGGTGTTAAAACATCCTTTGACGTATATCCTTACGCCAGTAAGAAAGTATTTTTTAAAAAAAAAACGCAGCCCGACACATTCCCATGGTAGTTGCGCCATACGGTCCATATAAATTTCTATGATAGATAAAATTTAAATATACTAGACACGACGCGTCCAAACGGCACGTAGATAGCTGCCCAATATCCGATATACGCTACATATATTCCAGCGAAGCTGTGAAAATGCTTATGAATATTTTTTTAAATATAATATTTATTATTATAATGATTGCTTCTTTATTTTTTTGATAATAATCATTTGTTTAGTTTAAGTTCAATGAAAGTGGAGAAAATAATGTTTAAGTAAAAAAAAAATTCCATGCATTATCTCAAATGTGTCGTGACACTAGATCTTTATGCCTCTACCTCCCCTACCGAAGAGGCATAGAGGCCTGGTGACAAGTCTAGCTTAGTAGAATATGCCTATGCCTAAATAACAAATTAATATATAACTATCCTACAAAAAAGCGAAAGATTTATAAAAATAACAGAAAAAAGAAGGAGAAAATATAGAGATAAACATATCGTAATGATGTAGCATGCACCTGCTACATCATCGAATTAAGCATTCCTAGAGTCCCATTTCTTTTTATGACTAGTTATAATGTCCAATGAATAAATGATTTGACCTGCAGAGGTGCCATTCGTACGGTTTACTGTCTTGGTCTTAAAACTGTTCCTAGGGGAAAATTAAAAAAATAGGCAATAAACAGGATCTGGTTGTAACCTGGTTGGATTATCACTCATTTGAATTAATTATATTATTATTATTATTTACCCACTTTGGCAAGACAAGGCGCGGCGTTGAATTCCACATTCCAACACGTAATATCTCGATTTCAGTAGAAATAAGTGTCTATACACTCTCTGCGTATCTTTTTTAATGGAATAAATAAAGCATTAAGCTGAAAAAAATCCCAGCTTAAATTTTTTATATATAATTTTTTATATATAATAATGTAGGAAAAAAATTATTTATTTTAAATAAAATTTTTACATTTAATAAAATTTAATATTTTCTTCAATCCTTAAATTGAATCCGCAACCCCTAGCTTTCTTTTGTCATTTATATTTCAACTAAGCCACGATAGTCAACTTGAGTAAAACTAATTCTCTTGAGCGAAACGTGTTTAATGTTTTGTAAAATGCTTTTAACTGAATGGTTTTCTAAGAAGTTTTGCACACATATGGATATAGATTATAATAAATATGGGACATAATATGTAAGTTACATTTTGTTCCAGAAGAATGGAGTTTCTTGTTTATAAATATATTTTTTCTGTATCATTAAAATTACATAATTAAAGTAGTCGAGCCAAAGTAGTCGAGAGAGTCGCGAGAGAGAGATGCAGAGAGAGTAGTTTAGAGGATCTAGCAATAGATTAAATATTGTCACCATGGTGCTGAGACATAGCGTATGATTTTTAGCACAATTGTTGTGGGTTCGATTCCCAGTCAGGTAGAATAAGCTTTTTTTCATTTTCCTCGCTACGGTAACAATACACAGCGTCGCGTTGTCTTTACTGTTGTTAATTATATGCTATAGAGAGAACCTAGTGTTTAGACACTCCGTTGTCCACATAGCACGCATACATGCTGACACAAACTTAAGTAAACACATAAAAATTCAAATATTCAAATATATATATATTTAATCTCACCTTAATACTTAACCCTGTTGTGGGACACCATTGACAAACTTTCCAAACAACATAAACGATAGATTAAAATGAATATCATCTGAGTTCGAAATTTCAATTTAAGTGCGGCAATCCAATTTCACACGGCGTTGGCTATAAATGGGTGTAATTTTAGACAGACAGTCGAAACTTCACGAGACTCGAAATCTTAGTTTACTAGGTAACTAGAACTTTATTAAACTTAAGGTCTTTCCACCCTTTGTATTTGGCCGCGAATGAGTTATTCCTTTACGTTCTGGTTTGATATAATGAAAAGGAAGCTTTAAAGCTTTGGTTTTTTTTTTTAATTCTTTTGAGGGGTTCTACTTTTGCCGGATCAAATGAGTTAACTTTGAATGCTGAAGTTCATTAAAAAGTTATATCGAGGTATTGATAATTGAATATTTTTTGGTTTCTTTTTAATTGTTATATTGAACTACTCCTGTCTTGAACTGTACTAATTGTGTGGCTTATTAGTCTCAGCGTCTAAAAATTATTATTTTGTGTATGATAGGTAATTCCTTAGAGGTTGTCCCATATAAATTGTATGCCAATTGGCATCATTTCTTTTTTGAAAAATTCAACACTAAATCATTCCTTCTTTCATACAAGTTCACTAATGTGTCGGTAGTTTTAGTTAATTATTAGTAGTTTCAGTTAGTTATTTGTGGTTTTAGTTAGTTATTTGCAGAGTAGGCGCAGAGTAGTAGGCACAGAGAGATAGTATTAAGACACTCCGTTCCCTGCCATCCGCCTAATTTCATGATATTGTATGTTGAGTTGAGGGGGAAATCAACGCCGCATTTCTTATTTCCAGAGTGAAGAGTCAAAATATTTATTATTTAGGTAATATAGTTTATTAAAGCTTTAAATTAGTTTATTATAACCTATATATGTAATATGCAATATTTAGTATACGTATTGGCATGACTGTTACTGGACAGAAGAAAAAAAAACAAGCAAACAAGCGATTTATAACACAAAGGCATATATATTTTATATAAAATTAATAGTCACAAAGCAGAAGAAAAAAAAACAAGCAAGCAAGCGATTTATAACACAAAGGCATATATATTTTATATAAAATTAATAGTCACAAAGCTTACTAATTTCGCACCGATTCTAAAAATAATGGATTTTTAAAAGTTTTCATATATTTTTATTGTTCATTATGTAATACTTTCTATTTTTATTTCAAATATGTGCTTATAGGTAGAAGGCTTGAGTGTTTGAGATTTAACTTTTAACTTATCTTTCAGTCAATCAGTTTGTCTATAATGACAATGGTAACGGATTCAATCTTCACTTAAGGATTCCCAAGTATTACCTAACTCAACATATACGCATTAGAATTTGCCGTATTAGAACTGAAAATGGAGAACCAGGTACCATGACACGAGTACAGGTTAAAAAAAACGTCCTTCGAGTCAAAATAAAACCCATGATGAGCACGTGTCACACAATACAGTGTCTGTCTGTAAAAACAACGGTTTGTGAGTTCGATTCCCAGTCGGGGAAAATGATTTTTTTTTGCTCTAGTAACAAGACAAAAGCGTGACGTTCACTTCCGCCTCTCAACACGCAATGTCTCGAGAGGTGTAAAGCGGGGAACGGAGTCTAGTGTAGCACTAGGTTGTGCACCCTGCTATGTGCGGGATACAGATAACTATAAAAATATCTCAAAACACTCATCTGTATATATTCACGTCCAAATAACATAACATATTTTTTTTACTATTGTAATAACATTTTTTTAAAACGCTGTAAGATATGCCGTTTACAGGGTGAGTATTTGAATGGAATAATATTTTTGTCGGGCTGTCAATAACTGCCGATTGCCGGTGTTTACGGATGGGGAACGTCACTACCAGATATAGTACGCACCCCACACAACACTATTTTTAATAATAAATATATTTACACAGTTTAACTATATTGTATTTCGAAATAAATTATATATATATATATATATATATATATATATATATATATATATATATATATATATATATATATATATATATATATATATATATATATATATATATATATATATATATATATATATATATATATATATATATATATATATATATATATACTTTATAGTTTGTGTTTAAGTGACGCTATAAAAGCTTATATATAAGCGTCAGATTTATCGCTCGATGGTTGTGGGCTGGATGGATCTTCAGTCGTTGAGAAGTTTATATTAAACATATAAACATATACATATATTAGGATTTTTATCTACACTACCTTGTACGGGCAATGCATCAGATTCATTTAATTTTGCACCATATTTAGTACATTTAAATGTTGGTATGTAATTATAAAAGTTTTTTTAGCACACTGTATCCCAAATATAGCAGGGCAGACGAAACTTAGTGTTAAGACCCACCGTTCTCCACTTTACGCCTAAGTTCTGAGACATTGCGTGTTGAGTGGCGAGACTTAACGCCGAAAATAATTCATTTGAAAAAACAGAAAATTAAAATAATTATTTTTTTCGAATGAGAATCGAACCCACAGCACATGTGCATATAGCCTTTAAGTTACTTAAAAGTTTTCTATTTCATAACTATTTTTTATTTTCCTTCATGTTACATATAAAGTATTATACATAAATAATGACCCTTAAAAAGAAAGCATTTACTTAGAAAAGCAAGTCTTCACAACAACTTGACACGGTGTACTTCTAAGAGATGAAGCTGTTTCAAGCCAGCACTGTTTCATAGATACGCCTTGTTCATACCAGAATACATGACTATTTGCTAGTAGCCTTTATTAATATTCAATCATAGCAGATCAGGCAAAGTGTCATATCTCAAATTATGGCGTTTTAAAAATAAAGAAAGAAGCGATTTATAAGATTATTAAGTCATTTTTGTATACTGTGATTTTTCATAAATTAATGAATTTTTGTGTTTCCTAGTCATAGAATTAGCCTTTAATTCGATCTTGTCTAGGAAAAAAAACCGGTTAATGCTGGAAACATTGATTTCACTATCATGGACATATTTGAATAAAGTAAAAAATAAATACAAAAATTATAAAATAAACTATATAAAATTGGATAGGCCACATTTGCAATAATCTTGCTATTCTAAAGCTTCTTAGTTTAGAATATGAGATCATCTATAAATATGGATTTAGGATCGGCCCGAATCTATCATGGCAGAAAGGTATTATGGAGACGACATTTGATTGAAAGTAAGAAAATTCGAATCAAGAACATTTAAAGGTATCATATATGTGTTTTTTTAAGTATATTTTAGCAAAATATAGTGTCATAGTAATAATTGAGATATAGGTATATGTAATATAATATTAATGCGAATAACTTGTTGTATAGTCTCTTATACGGTTAAAAATTATCTATTTTTGGAGTCAGTGTCAATGTTGTTATTTTTTTTAATAAATATTATTATTTTTGATGAGCTTATATCTATTAAATTAATTTTAGCTTTTGCTGGCACCAACCAACTCCAATTACCACGTATTCCATATGACCACGGGTACAGTGGCAATCTGACCACAGTAACACGAAAACGTGAAAAGTTCTGTAAAATATTTTTTCAATCCAAATTTTCCATTCAAATTGTTTGTGTTATTGGCTCATTCAAGTAAATCGGAACTCGGTTAGCAAAGCGTCCGTTTTATAATATTAATAAAGATAGCTATATTTTACAACATGTTCATATTTTTTGTGGCAGTGAAATAAGCGTGCTAAGTAAACGCCGCTAAGCTCTGGTGGAAAGTGGAGAAAGGAATGTCTTGACAGTGACTATTCTCCCTACCCTGCCATATACAGGATAAAGCGTAAAGCTTAAAAAAATACTTGCACTGCTTTCACTTTAGAACCCCATTCAAGTAATTGATAGTATTTGACAACTACGAGTATGCTGGGCAATACACTATAGTGATGTACCACTTGCGTCAATTGAACGTGTACCACTCTAATATATTGATAAAACAATCATTTAATTAAGTTAAACTTCCTAAACAACTGCAACACGATATATCAATGTCGTTTTAATGTGAAATGGATGTCATTGAATGAGTCTATAGTGTATGAAGCCTGACGGTTCCACAGAATTATTGACTTTATTATTTAAATTCGTGTTTGAAATAAATTGATATGTAACAATATTGTATCGATTTTATTATTAATCGATTTCTGAAGAAAGAGGTTCTATATACGATGTCTATACATTTTTTTATATGGCAATTTCTCGAGTGTTTGTGTACTGAAGACCATTAGGTCTTTTTTTCTTTGAACGAACTTATTTCTGCGGTAATCTCGTTGCTCAATTTACTTAATTCCTAAAGAAATGATAGGAGAGAAAACTTTTCAGGATAATAATCTTTATATATTATATTGACTTTAGACGTTTTCTTATCGATCGATCTCTCGATTATGGAATATACAATTGTGAAGTAAATGTACTAGTTTGTACCCAAATGTAAATATTGATAAATAATCCAAATTAATATATATATATATATATATATATATATATATATATATATATATATATATATATATATAATATATATATATATATATATATATATATATATATATATATCAATAGATATATATTAAATAATTTAATAATAAATAATAATACATCATTATTTAAACAAGTTTCTACAATCCACTAGTGATTGGAGCCTCTTTTAAGCACGATATTGCCTGTACCAGGAGACTCCGCTCTTCCATTACCATAAAACAACAGAAACCTTAATATTAGATCTATATATATATATATCTATATATATATATATATATATATATATATATATATATATATATATTATATATATATATATATATATATATATATATATATATATATATATATATATATATATATATATTAATAATAATTAATAATATAATAATAATAAATCATTATTTAAACAAGTTTCTTACAATCCACTAGTGATTGGAGCCTCTTTTTAAGCACGATATTGCCTGTACCAGGAGACTCCGCTCTTCCATTACCATAAAAACAACAGAAACCTTAATATTAGATCTATATATATATATCTATATATATATATATATATATATATATATATATATATATATATATATATATATATATATATATATATATATATATATATATATATATATATATATATATATATATATATATATATACATATATATATATATATATATATATATATATAATATATATATATATATATATATATATATATATATATATATATATATATATATATATATATATATATATATATATAGATTATTAAATTCTTCAATTTTTTTTTTATTACAATTTAATATACTATTTATTTATTCTAGTTTATTTTATTTACTTTTCTTAACAAAACAAATCATGTGTGTGTATTATAGAGGGATTGTGAATATGTATAATTAAGGCCATTTAAAATGCTGAATAAGCGCTTCAGTTTCCTCGTAACCTAGTGGTGCCAGCCATTCTTTAACCTTTTTCTTACATTTATAACATAGCATGGAGTATAAAGTTAGTATTTTATTTATTTTATTATACAAGAAACAAGACCGTGACTCATACTGATTGCTAGCAAATAAGGTTTTAGTTCCTGAGGTATGGGCAATTATATAATTTCGTGTTTTATTTGGATCATAGCGTAGAGATTTGTGTTTAATGATTTATCGTATCCTGTAATGATTCATTACTTTCAAGTCATTACTTGGTCATTCAAGTGAAGTCATTATTTGGGGTGACGTTTGTCATTGAAAATAATATCAGTATGTTTAGGTTCTTGTAATATGTTATCAATTAGTTCGAGTCGATGTCAGCCAAAGCGAAAATAAATAATGAAAAAATATTTCAAATAAATAACAAGCAAATTGTCACTTGCTTCAAAAATACGGGACTTTTAGAGTATAAAAGAATAAGTTATAATATTTTGTTATATCTTACAATTATATAAAGAAGAAAAATGCAGAGAGTTACATCACTATTCACTTCACTACGTATATAATACTACATATTATAATATGATAAGAAATATTACAACATAAAATATACCGCCATATATAAATTGGAAGAACAAAGTAATTTCCAAAGGAATTTGTAATAAGCTTTCGCGTGGTTCTCGAATAATTTCGCCTTAATAAGTTCTTTGTGGCATATATTTGGAAAATATTAATATCTATATATTAATTTGACATTGAATGTGGTTTGTACAGCAACAGATTGAAATTGAGACTGAAATTAACTATAATAGTCTATAGTATATTGAAAAATGTCCATTGAGTTTTTTGCTTCTCGCTCTTCTATGTGACATTATATAGGAGATACAAAATAGACAGTGATACATCATATGCGTTATATACAGGGGGAGCCTAGTGTTGAGACACTCCATTCTCCACTAAAATAAAGGAAATTTAAATTTTAAAACATTTAGCACTAAGTGGCACTCAACGTTGCGGCTTATTCTACATAAATATAAAATTGAAAATAATTTAACAATAATTTACCTAGATATATGAATGAGAATTGAACTCACAACTGTTGCGATTACAATGTTACACTACCCCACTGCGACATAATGGCGTCCATACATACATTTACTGTCGTAAAATACACAAAATATAGCCATTTCAAAGGTGACATGAGTGTTTAAGTCACAAAACGGGTAAAACTTAGCTACATGAAGAAACTTATTGTAAAAATACCATTATATACAAGTACTTTGACAGTGTTTGTTAATAATTGTTGTCGGCTTTTAAAGCATATCTTTAAAAGCCGACAACAATTATTATGGACAAGGATGTTAGATGTTTACAGCAAGAGCTTTTTTGGGTTCACACTCTATCCCGCAGATAATAAAGAGAAAAGTGGAGAAAACCTCAAGTCCCATAGTTCTCCGCTTTCCGTGTCAAACCTCTATGCCGCACTTTGTCTTAACAGAGCGCAGAGATGGTAAAATATAATTTCAACATGGGTATTGAACCCACAACCTCTTATAATTTGTAGCAGGACGAATAATACCGGCATAAACCATCCCCATGGAGAAAATAATGTAAGCGAAGATTAAATAAAATATATAATACACATACAATCGAAATACTTCTTTTCGTACCACTTTAGTATAACGACACACTGATATAGAGAAGACTAATCTGCCATTATATTACTGATTTATCAAAATTTTTATTATAAGTTAATAGTAAATAATTTTGAATTGAAAAAAAATAGACAACAATATAATATTTTTTTAAAAAAACAACTCCATCCCGCATTGCATTGTATGCAAAGGGAATCTAGTACTAACACACTTGCACCGTTATACAATTCTCTAGATATTGCATGTTAAGTGACAGAAGTCTACGCCGCGCCTTGTCAAATATAGCGAGAAAATGAAAATAATCTCTCATCAGAGGCTTTACCCATTGATTGGAAATCGAACTCACACACAACCTTTCGCAGTCAGGCACTATACTACTGCGCTACTACGGCCTTTTGATATATATATATATATATATATATATATATATATATATATATATATATATATATATATTATATATATATATATATATATATATATATATATTATATATATATATATATATATATATATATATATATATATATATATACTATATATATATATATATATATATAAATAGTAATATCACAGCCCATATTTATGATTTCGCGTACAAAACAAAGTCGGGAACGAAGTAACTAACACATAAATCTAATACTACGTGGAATAAAAAAATATTCACTCCATTTTATGTATTTACTATTTAGTACTGATACTGACTGATCAAATATATAATTATCGAAGCGAAACATCCTATTTGTATATTCTTGACTGACCGTTGTTTTTCGATTTTGTTTTTGTTTTGCGTAAGTATTTGTTATATATATATATATATATATATATATATATATATATATATATATATATATATATATATATATATATATATATCTATATATATATACATATATATATATATATCTATATATATATATATATATATATATATATATATATATATATATATATATATATATATATATATATATATATATATATATGTATATATATATGTATATATATATATATATATATATATATATATATATATATATATATATATATATATATATATATATATATATATATATATATATATATATATATATATATATATATATATATATATATATATATATATATATATATGTATATATATATATATATATATATATATATATCTATATATATATATATGCATTTCGAACTATAATATCAATTTGTATTGATTTGTTTTCTGTGGTAGCCTCTTTTTCTTTACTTTTCTTTACCGTGTTCTTACTTTTGTATCAAATTTCACAATTCTAGACAAATTACAAACTTAAATTAGAGCTAAATTTGTATGAATATATGTTTTTAATAGATTTTTGTATGATATACATATAAAATTTTATTTTCTTGCCAAATTTTTTCATTGTAGGTTAACAGGTTTTGATTACGCGGTGTATTTAATACAATATACGCCAAAAACGTACCTTTTAAATGTGTTGTTTGAGATTTTACATTTTTTCTATATTCATTGGATATTTTTATAATAATTTCTGTTTGATACCTCTCCGCGATCTTGAGAAAAATAGACTTGACTTAGAAACATATAAACAGACAGACAGACGGACAAAGCGATCCTATAAGATTTCAATTTTTTTCCTTTTGTAATACAGAACATATTTATATACATAATAAATAAATCCAGGTGTTATACTTATACTCGTAATAACTTTCATGAAAATATAAAAAAAGCAGTACATCATTCCCTTAGTTATAAGAAATGACGTAGCGCGAACGTGATAAGCTCAGTAACGCTATCGCAACAGAATACGTCACGCAATATTTTACCGCTGACATTTTTATAACTGTATTATTTTCCTTATTTTTTATTGGCTTCACGCCTTATCCCGCATAAAGCAGGATAAGAAGATGACACCTCCATTCTCTCCTTCCGCTCAATTTTGGAAACATTGCAAGTTGATTGGTGGAACTCAACGTCGATAGTATACTTTGCCCTGAGTGGGAATCGAATCCACAACTGTCATGTATACACGCTGTGCTGCTGCGCCATGACAGCCTGAATATATTTTTACTCTATGATACGAAATCTTCTTTAACCATAAAATACGTTGACACTCCCCCAAAGTATAATAAAATATGAAAATCTCAACAAAAAGACACCTTGCCGCCATTTTTACTCCATTTAAAGCGTTGGAGATATACGATGACGGAACGGCGTGAGGAATGTACAGGTTCCATAGAAACATGAAAGTATATTTTGAATTTACTCTAAGGCAACCTTAGAGTTGTTGTTAATTTAGTAAAATATTGTATAATTTTTTATGATTTTCATGATTTCACTACATTTCATTTTAACTAGAGACGTAATGATAAATCACATTAATTCTTTCCTTTTTAGATTTATGCTTAATTCATAGTAGAATAGTCAGAGGGTACGGACCTCTCTGAGTCCTCTTACTCTTAAGGTAGCCTTCCTCCGACACCGAATATCATCACACACTGTCTTCGAAGGTCTACCAAGGTCTCTCTCTACTTCTCTAACTCACTCTCTCACCCACCAATAAACATTTGTGATATTATGAAACCAAACAACCCTTTGAACCATTGTATTTATTCAAAACATATCGTATTTTCTTTTCTATGAATAAAAAAGAACGTATCAAAATAAGAACATTTTGTAAGAATTGAGTTAATTTAAGCGTTTCTATGTTAAACATAGCGTAAAAATATTGACTTGAAAGCCACAACTTCATTCAAGATTATTATCAACATAATGTTAGCCGTCCACTTTTACGTGGACTTTTTTATCCTTTTTTTGCATAATTTTAAAACATTTTTTTTACTTCATTTTGTATCCCGCATATTGAAGAGAAAGTAGTGTTAAGAAACTGCGTTCTCCGTTTTCTATTTCGAGTCGTTAAATTAATTACCTCCATGTGGGAATCGAACCCACGACCGTAGTGTTAACAGTCAGACGTTTTGCCGCTACGTCACGACGGGCTATATGTTTACTTTTATATTTATTAAGATTCTCCGGACAGTTAGAAAGAAGTACATTATTTTGTTACCGACAATTGTCCATTACAATACCTCACAAAACCTACCGGAAGTATGTATTTAATAATAATTATGATATAAATTCTGTTTTTTAATCTATATACATATATATATATATATATATATATATATATATATATATATATATATATATATATATATATATATATATATATATATATATATATATATATATATATATATATATATATATATGTTATCTTCTATTACCAGTACCAGTAATACACTCAAAAAGTATATATGTATATAAGTATATATGTGTATACTGTATATGTGAATACAACAATTCTTTTTCTCATATCCTTGTACTATAAGTTAGCAAGTATGTATTAAACTTCGTAGCTTCACATTTCCGGTGGACGGCCAGCCATTTTAACGCACCATTTGATTCACAAAGACACGTTGATTTATGGCATCCTAAATCCTAAAAAGACTGATAAATATATCGCCTCAATGAATCATGATTCAATCAATCATTTCTTTTGAATCGATGCTTGTTCTACTCGAAAACTTTGGACGCGTAATTTTACGTTTCATTAGGTTTCAATTTTTTGAAGTTAACTTCGATTTGTTTTAAAGCTAATTGAATTTTGGAATAAATTTAGTAAAAAAAACATCATGAAGGCAGAAATAGACTACTAATATACTACTGTATACTACTGTATGCTTTACTTTTTATCTTTAAAGATATTGCATTTTGTTTATGGAAATTCAATTGAAAGTCTTAAAAGGGTGGTCTACTGGACTATATTGGTGAAATAAATGGCTTCATCCTGTATCCCGTACGTAGTAAGATAGGCAGAGGGAACTGTAGGTAGAAGGAACCTTGTGTTGAGATACTCCGTCCCCGCTTTTGAAGCATTGCGTGTTGAGTGGCGGAATTCAACGCCTCGCTTTTTGTGTTGTTACCACAGTGAAGAAAATGAAAATGTTTTTTCTCCAAATGGGAATCGAACCCACAAACTGTCGGTCTTTATAAACAGAATATAATATATTTCTGGCTTCAAACTCCCTCGAGTGGTAATCAAACCCAAAACCATTTCATTTAATGCCTGCCACTGACCCACAGTCCCACGATGACCTCTACAATATTAAGATATATATATATATATATATATATATATATATATATATATATATATATATATATATATATATATATATATATAAATGCATGCTAACGAGCAACTTGTAACTTAAATTTAAGCTTTGAAATTAATATTACGAATTTCCAAGCCAAGGAGCTTTTGAAAATTGTTTGAAATTTATTCACAGTAACATTTATTTCACATTTGAATACAATGGTTCTATCATAATACTGTATATCATACATTTCTAAAAGCTTGTAACGACGAAACAAGAGACGAGCATTGCTCTGAAACTGAAAGACAACAGATGACATATTTCTGTAAATTTAAACAATACCTACCTTAAGTTTGTTTTACCTTTTTTATATGTTTTTTTTTTCAGCTTCCCTCTATATTCCGCGTATAGCAGAGTAGTCAGAGGGAACGCAGTGATAAGACACTACTCAACGGCGCGCCTTATTACGCTATATAAATTCAATTATATATTTAAACCAATCCCCAAAGCTCCAAGAGATACCCTCTGATAAATTTTTCCAGTCGTGAAAGAAAACATATCATAAATTTGATCGCAGCGGGATTTGAACCCGCGCTTAATTGAAGCTCGCGATGCTAACAACGTAATAAGTTGTATACAGAGCGCTAGGACGTTTCCACTACGTTTAAATTTTTATAACGTTTCTTTGAGTACTTCTTCTAAGCTTAGAATGAATTGACACTATTAAATTCATAAAAATATTATCCAGGCGTGTTTCATATTCCTATAGAGTTATATCCAATAACTTAGATTTCTCCGAATGTATGTATTAAATTTTAAAATCTCAATATTGTGGTTCCCATAGAAATCGTTATTTCCGAAAATTACCCGTTGTTAATTACCATTAGTCGCATCCCTACTCACCACAACAACTGTCTGCTTCCAGCAAGCTGAGTTTCGTACTATTTCTTGCATAATTTGGTTTTGTAAAATTAAACATTAATTCATATTATATAATATTTAAAATTTTTGTCTGTTCATTGATTTCAAGCAACGCGTCTTATTACGTGTGTACACATTTTCAACTTTTGTATTAAAAAACTTTTCTGACCGCTGCTCCGTAAAACATATTAAAAGTCAGATCAATATTTCATAATTGTAACGAATTATCATATACATGTTTTGTTATTTATTTCGAGAGCACATCTTTTTAAAACGCCGGCGATGCACCCGTGTATCCTCGGGCATCATGAGCGGCAGTGATCACCCAGCATCAGGTGACCCACTTGCTCGTTTGCATCCCTCTAGTATAATAAAAAAAATAAAAAATTAAAGTAACTTTAAATTATAATTATTGATAATTTAGGATAATTGTAGGGTTGCAAAATCAATAAAATCACGTTGATACACATTTGAAACTTCAACAAAACCTGAATTCATATATTTTGAAACCTTCGACAAAAGCTGAATTCATATATATTTAAAACTATTGACAAGAGGTTGACGTCATATATATTTAAAACCTTTGGCGAGAGGCCGACTTTATATTTATTTGACAATTTCGACAAAAGCTCGATTTATCAGATTTCCTAAACTAAATGAAATTGGGTTTTCTCTTTATGTAATTTTTTAAATATTTAATCAAAGATGTAAAATTATAAAAGTCACACGTCATACGAAAATTATATAAAGCAGGATTCGAATTCACGCTTGTTCCAGCATAATTATATATTCCCCCTATTACAAATCGAACCCGCAACCATCACGTACACACCTGACTTCCTTGCACAACCCCAAGCCACCACTACCAAGGAGTCTCCATAATAACATTATCATAATTAAAACAACAGTAGGCACAAATACGTATCACAGCTGATAGAACGCAAACAAAGTGTGCCGCTATTACTCGCGATATGCACCCACGAGTGAAATCTCCAATAACGTGTGAACGAGCTTAATGAGCTGCCTTCGTAGCAATATTGCCATTACACTGTAATATCTAGATTTTACTTCGGTCTATTCAGGTTAACAATCAGGCGATAGTTTTTACTTTTTTAGTGTGGTTTTCTTTTTTTTTTGTATAAAGCTTTTAATAACCAAATGAAAATACAGCGGCCTTGATACTGGATGAAAATAACCTAAAATGCGAAAAACGAATTCAAGACGAGAAAATTGCTCGATTTCTGTGGCCCTTTTGTTTTGTTATTTCTATGACCTTCAGAATGTGAGGAGTAAGTGAATATGAGCAAGAAAGAAAAGAACTTGCCGTTGAAATTCTAAATAAAATAGGATGTACTTAAATTTTTCCGCTTAACTTGATATTGTCGAAATCGGGGTGATGATAGGTATTCAATTGACACGCTCAAGGCACTATACCTCAGGAACTGAACTAAACTTAATTGTATTAATTAAAAGTCAAAAGTCAAAGTTAAACAACTCAATTTAAAAAATTAAATTTTTTCTTGCTTGCTTCATTATTTGAACGTCAAAAACATTACCACCGGTTCACTAATATTAATGCAGGACAAGAAACTCCACGGGACTTTTTTAATTTTTTTTTTTTTTTTCAAATTGATAATTTACAATTTTCAATTAACTCTATCATTATAAATAGTCTAAAGCGAGCATTTCAACACCAAGGCGTGTAAATAGTTAATATTAGAATATTTAATAATATATTATTAACGGTATGATTTTATTACGAGCAGCGTTGAATGTGAAGAAACACATTCCACTCTTTACCTTTGACAACAACACAGCATCAAGCTGAATAGTATCAATATAAAAAGAAGTTGTTACTTTCAACGAAACTAATTTGAAACGACTGAAAAGGCTCACCCAAATAGAATGTATAAAGAACATTTTTAAATATAGCTGGAATATTTCCAATTAGCCGCTAGTACATAATCGATACCTGTTATTGAGTGTTACAAGTAGATGCCGTGCTGCCGCATACTGGAAGAAGATGATCGCATTTTTAAAATGTTGTGTGAGAACAAAATATTTGGATAAGGTATTTTTTATATATTTTTTTTATTATAGCTTCACGCTTTATACCGTACATAGGAGAATGGAGTAATCTAATTTCAAAATACTCTGTCCTCAATTTGTTTTGTTGCCCGTCTGATATTCAGTGGTAAATCATTCCAGAGACGAGAAGCTGTAATTGCGCAGGAGTTGCTGTAGAAGGAAGAAGAGCAGCGATTACAAGGATGAGAGCGCCCCAATAATTGTAAACGCTCTTTTAGATAAGGTGGAGTTAATGGATCGAACAGTACACAGAAAACGAGATGGAGAGGATGAAGAATATGAGTATTTCTGCAAAGACGGATTGGGAGCCACTTGAGCTTTTTACGAAAGTCAAAGACACGGTCATACTTTTTTAGCCCAAAGATGAACCGAATAGCAAGGTTGTCAAGATAATAAAATATTTTATTTTTGTAATTAATTGCAATCCACAGTAATCTTTCAGAAGAATGTATATTCTTAATAGAATACACATAGTTGTGAAAGATTACTGTTACGTCCCTATTCAGGACACGGACTACGGATCCTATTTCATTCAGAATTCCAATGTCAATTTGTTCAGCTAATTTGGTTAAGAGTTCATACGTGGAAAACATTGAGTGGTGGAATTCAACGCCGCAATTTATCGGAACAGGTCCATGAAAATAACACCCCGAGTCCGCATCGAACCCACGCTTTCACGTTTGCAATAAAAAATTGTGCTAACTAAATAAAATATCAACAAATAGCGCATCAAAATCCTTGATAACTTCTTTGTTCACTTTTAAAAGAGCCTCGTTGCTTGGAGCGTGTTGAATTTTTAAAAAGCACTAATTGGTTTACCTTTTAGTTGCTAGTACGTCGCGAGCTTACAGCTGGTCTATTTCTGCTGTCGTAGCGCTATCGGCATTCTTACGAGGTGTTTTAGAAATTAATACTTCTTTTATAAAAGTAGGCTACTTCAATATATATATATATATATATATATATATATATATATATATATATATATATATATAAATATATAATAATAATAATTAAAAAGCCCCGAACAGGCTTTCCAAAGAGGGAAATTAAAATATTTTAACACCTTAAAATCCTAACCTTCATCTGGTGCGGCGGCGGGGCAAAATGCGTCCCCTGCAAACTTTCCACTAGTGCTGGGCAGGCCTTTTGTGACCCACTAGCGCCAGAGTAGATAATATATACTATAATTATGCAAAAACATAATGTAATCAATTCTTTTGTATATTGTGAGAACGACCTTAAATACAACATTCTTAGGTTCGATTCACACCTGGATCAGCCATACACGAAATTACGAATAAACAAGCCTGATAACTGCCTGAGTTGCACCGGAAAATATTTTAAACAAGTAGCGTAAAGAAAGGTTAAAAAGTTTACTATTATCTTAGTTAATTCCTGTTTAAGATAAGTAATTAAAATTACTTGGGTACTATTCAGGGTTATTTGCGTCTTACCTACACGAACACCATTTAGCATTTATACCCATAAATTTAATTAAATTTTCTGAAGATATATTTTTTAATATCTTTGTGAGTTATGAATTCTGATACATATTCAATGTAATAAATAGGTTCTATAAAGAGAGAAAATTTTTGGCATACATGTATAAAATTGTAAAATTTATAACTATTAAATCCAGTTTCCGCTATCTCAACTTTTGCTCAAAACGGGTGCTCAGGTATAATGTATGAGCACATTTTTTACTGAATTAGTCAATAAACGGAGTCTTCACTTTAATTTAAGACAGAGCTTATTATCGCCGTGATCGATACTCATACTAGGTTTGGTATTGAGAATACAAGTGAACAAATTAAAATTAAACTACAATCAATTTGAACAGGTTAATAGTTGTTCGAGTTGATAGTAGCATAGACTCCTATCCTCTTAGCTGGCATAGTCACCAGTTCGGAGTATAATATAGTGTTTCTAATTCTTTTTTTATTTTACTTAGTAGCACATGTTTTTTACCGCTGTTATTATGAAAGAGGCCTACTGAGCGGATTAGGTTTTCGTTGTCAGTGCGTGGTCGGGCGAAAAGAGCCTGCCGTGGCATCTTTCAATCTTGATGTAACTGAATTCATGCAAATGACTCGAGAGGGGCAATTACTAAAGGGAGGTGAAACGGTATTCGACGTATAATATTGTATGTTGAACTTTTGCTAGTAGAGCTACCATAATTTCTGCTGTAACACAATTTCATGAAGAAGGAAATATGTCATGTATGTATGTAATGTCAACTTTTTTAGTTACAGTCCAAATGCCTTGCACAGCCTATATATAGCACTATAGCTATGTTAAAATCCTAATCAAGAAAAGAGAGAACATAATAGAACATATTATATTGGCACACAAAAATACCTTCATAAACGGCTTTCTCAATTTTAGATCCAACTCCTGTTATCGGTATATGATGGACACGTATGAGAAACAGTATAAGATCCCTGAGGATATTGGTATTTTATCATCCAGACCGGATATAAGATCTTTACTCTAGAAGACTACAGCTCGTAATAATGATAGAGCTTACAACTCCACGGGAAAAGAATATCCTTAAAAATCATAATTTTAATCTTAACAAAGATTTCGAAATTACTAACGAGCTGACCAAAAATAGGTTTAGAGTACATTACATAATTTTTTATGATGTAGTCTCGCTATAGTTTGTTTAAAGATCTCAATCTATCTAGAACTAACATCAATTCATTTCTAGAAAGTACTTCGACGACGGCAATCGTAGAATCATTTTGGGTTTAATTAGGTAGTAAGAGGAGCTCAAACAGTGGACGTGAGCAGTAACGCAAGCATTTTAAAGGAGCTCCTTTAAACCTACATTGCAAGTCCCAGACGCTGGTCTGAGCTGCTTTTCTGCTCCTGTAGTAGGGATCCTAAGCATTGGGCACAGCACTGTCACGGTGAATCTATGGAATGGAAATAGATTCCTCTCTGTGTTCAGTGTAGTTTATTCATACTAAGTTTATGTTTCTATGAAAAAGATAAAAGAATATAGTGGATATGTGGTAGATAACAATATTTTTTTACACATAAGTACCAAAACAAAGGTAAATAATAATATTTAGAAAAATCGTCATCAAAAATTAAAATAAATAAATAATTATGGACTCTTTTCATAAAAACTATAGACTGTACTGTTTTGGTACAAATATTGTATACTAATCTATAATTGTATACTAATCTATTATTTAAGGTGTTTATCATACATTTGCTATTTATTTTAAAAAAATGTATATTTTATCTTTCCATTTACTCACAAAACAAGGCCACCCTACAAAAAGTCCAAGAAAGTTTAGAAATATGACGAGAATACGCAATAAAAACAATCGTAAAAACTCCGTGAGCGTTGTTGTCAAATATTGCGGATATATGTAGTGACAGAGAGTGTTATACCCCCGCGAGATTTATGAGACCCATTCAATATGAAGTCAGATGAAAGGCGAGCGGGAGTTCGTGTATTGTATTTAAAAGTTCTCTTGTCTTATATATAGATATAGTATGTGTATATAGTCAAGAACGTAGAACTATTTTATTTTTGTTCTCTCTGTTTATTAAGTAATATGTGAATTATTTAAAAAGAAAAATAGTAATTAAAATATAGAAATGTAAATAAAATTAAATTGAGACTTTTTAGGATAATTTAAATACATTGACCTAATTGTACTAACGAACACGTAAATTTTTAAAGAGATGACGATTATTATAGAAAAGTGAAAGTGATTTTTTACAAGCTCTACATGCTCGCTATAAGATATAGTACTTTTTTCAAGCTTCAAGCTGTGTGTCACAAATAGTAGGTAGGCAAAGGCAGCCTAGTGTCAAGATATTCCGCGTTCTGGTGGATGACCTCAATACCCTTTGACTTACCTAAGCGGGAAAATAAAAAAAAATTTACCCCTTGGACGTGGATCAAACACGCAATATCACGCATCGCATTTACACACAAACGCTATATAACTGCACCACGACACCCTCAAATCTATAAATAATGCGAAAAAAAAAACAATATTAGCGAAATATATACATCCAATGTACATATATCTTAAAATTTCCACCTACAAATAATTGAAAATTAGATCTTCTTTTGGAGGGAACCCGAAAATGCCCGCGGCTGGTCGAGAATATGAGGTTATGAATATTGCCTATTAAGCAAAAAGCCACGGGTACGAAAAAAGACCTTATAACGAAGTTAAATGGTTTAGTAAAAGTTTTATGCTGCCACGGGCCATGAAAGGAGCGTCGTTTTGACTATACGATACTGCAATTATATTAAATTATTATGTCTATCTTGATTAGTATGTAATTTATGAAATTTTAATCAATTTATATTTTTTTCTGTTTTGGTAAATTTTCCTTTCTTTTTGTTTTTTTATCTTATTGTAAGAGGAGCGACTATTTGGCACTCCATGGATTTACCCTCTAGTTACTGGGCGCATAGCGTTGTGGGAAGAGGAGCTCAGAGGACCTAGGACCTGCGACAAGGTGTTGATTAAATATACCAGTGTTTTACGGTAAGGTGGCTCAAGACGAAAATTTATATATATATTACACATCAATGTTGTCATGTGTGGACATTCATATGCTATATTACTTATAAATTTTTGTACCAAAACGCTATTTCACCTGGCCCTCCCCAACTAATACACAGCGGTTGTAGGTATAATGTGATTATTAGTTTATGAGATAGCGTGACGCACGGACGGACAGCGGCGCTCACTTTATTATGAACCTTGTAACAAACAAACTTGTACATAATTAAATATACCGAAAATATGTACGTAAAGTATATATCGATGTTATTGTTAACTAATCAAACTTATCAAGTTCAAATTAAATACTTATAAAATTTATATAATTTAATAAATTATATTTTCATTTTCCTTTTTGTTTCACGCTGTATATGCGGGATATAGCGGTATAAGCAAATGAAGTAAGGAGAATTAAGACACCGTGTTCACTCGGGTTCTGATTTCTTACTGTAGCGAAGTTAGGAATTTAGGTCTAATATAATTGTTTGTAACATGTATTGGGTAACTCACATCAATGCAATCAGCAAGCGCAAGCATTTCCAATACTTCCTTCTTCACAGGGTTATGCCGGCGCAATGATTACGCCGATGTCTGCTATTTGGACGTGACCGAGGAGCTACTTAGCAAATTAGAGCGACTTCAAAATCTGGCCATACGCTTTGTTTACGCCTTCGAAATTTCGTCAATTTCTTGCTCAGATACTTATTGTATGTACAATTAACTTACTTTATGACAGTACTATACTAATATATGTATATATATATATATATATATATATATATATATATATATATATATATATATATATATATATATATATATATATATATATATATATTAATGTATCTGTTTTGTTTTTATCTTTTATTGTACTGCCTCTTTCCGCTATTTGGTTGTCACTCGTCCACTACAACTGGAAGATTTGTCTCTTAGAAATAAATAATAATGATTTATTTTATATATTTAAAAAATCTATATATGAGACCTATTTTCTTATTTACTCTTTATTGAATTAAATAAGATTTTTTTTAAATAATATACATGCGTCGCCTCTAGTATTTTTAACGTCGTCTCATTTTTAGTACAAAATATTACGATTCAGCTAACATTCTTGACATAATTACTCTTTACCAATTATACGAAATTTTGGTAAAATTTGGAAATACTGAATAAATTTCACTGTGGCGGAATGCATAACGAATGTATATGTAGCTTAATTGGCAACACTCTGGATGAGGTCAAAGAGATTCTGGTTCAAAGCTGGTTCACTAAAGTTTTTACTAATCGACTTCAAGTAAATGCTTTTATGTATGTTTGCTTGTCCCAGAATTTCACAAAGATGTCATTTTGATTTGATAGTTTATGATCTAAGTCATGTATATTCTAACTAAGACATCATGCCAGATCTTCTCCTTTCTATCCCTCATATATGTATATTAAGTTGTAATTTTTTATAAATTTCAAACATTTTAGAACTACTTTTAATGTTTTGTAAGTATTAATATATTTGATTAATTTCATAGGCACAAAGATCATTACAGGGTGTCTGTTTGCTTATTGATTGTGAGTCCCATCTTGATTGGGGGCAATAAATTGTTTTAATTTAAAATTATTTTCTTTTGTCTTTTAATAGATTTTAAGAAAACGCAATGTCCCAAATTTTGAACCGAAAATTTAGAATAGTGTCTTGACATTACGTTCTGTGTGCCTACCCCACTCCGCTAGACAAAGCGAGAAGCATAAAAATAAGTAAATATCAAGAATTTCAATGTATTTTAAACTTGTAATTTATTACTTGTAAAGTGTTCCACACATACATCCATAGGCAGAAACAATTTGAACCTGCATCTCTTGGAAATCGTCAAAGCTCAACCACTAAGCCACGTCGCTTGTTCATTAGATTGTATTTGTACATAGCGACGTGATTCCAGAAATTATATACTAAATTCAATAAATAAAGCTAATTACAAGTAACTATATGAAAGTGAAATCATCGAATTATTATAATTTGATCAATAACAGCGAAGGCTTTCAATAGCTTGTTTTCGCACTAAGCCTATTAATTAACACAAGATAGTAACTTATCTTTTGATAACATATACTTGTGCTTATATAGTATATAATAATGTATGTTTTATCTGAATTTAGGGTATTTAAGTATAGTTCGTTCAGTCGTGTATTTATTTATTGAAAAACACAAAAACATATTATATATTTTAAGACTATAAGTATAGATCTTAAAGTGATTAATTCATGAGACTATTACTATGAGACTATACTATACTACATATGTGATGTGATGGGCTCTAGCCTATTAAATTTTACATATTATTTCAGTTTTAAGCTTTCTCCCGTATATAGTAGATAAACTTGTATCAAGACACTGTTCTCCGCTTGTCGCCTGGATTAAAGGTTGCGTGGCGGAAATAAAAAATTGAATTTACGACCACCGCTCTTACTATCTAGTGCTGCATTGCGCCACGACGAAGTTAATAAAATATTTTTTTATAATTTTTTGAATTTAGATTTTTTTTTAGAAGAAATAGGAAATTTAAATATATATTTATATACATGGTGTAGTAATATTCTGCGATATATGAAAATATTATCATATATGTATACTAATTGACTAAAACAAATCTGATCTTCATTCATCATCCGATCAAATATTAAGATATATGTATATTGACATCTTATTATAATAAGTTATTGGATATATAAATTTGAAGTAATTAATTACATAAAACGATTTATATTTAGTCCCCAACGGTAGGCATTTGAAAGTGGTGTCACACCCTTATATCGATATGTTAAAATTATTGAAAAATTGAATTGTTAAAAAAATACTGAATTATGTTAGTTGTCTTTTTTGTTTACGTCACATCGAGCATCGTCAATGTTCTCATTTTTACTCTAATATACAATTCATATTTAAAAACCTTTATAATCACTATTAAAAAAAATATATATAAAACAAACCAATTTGTATTATATATACATATTGGTTTGTTTTATATATTTAGTCGTCGTCGTATATATAATACATATATATATATATATATATATATATATATAGATATATATATATATAGATATATATTATATATATATATATAGATATTATATATTATATATATATATATATATATATTATATACATATATATGTATATGTATAGTAAGTACTACTACTAATTAAGCTACTACTACTAATACCCATACGAAATAAAGTGACGTCGTGGAACAACATATTGGTCATCACAATTAATGAAACTTATCATCAGGAATCCATTGTAACAATCGCTATATATTTCTATTTAATACTCTCAGCGATATTGTTTTTTTTTATGAGCGTCGACAGACAGAAAAATAATCATTTCCTTCCAAATTTCAGGATATTGCAAAAAAATTTAAATATATATGTAAATAAATAAATAAATAAATTTAAATATAAATGTAGTAGGAACTGCACAGCCTATACCAACACTTAAGTCGCCGCAAGCTCCTCTGCCTTTCACGTACGTGCGCAACACTTACGGTGAAATTCTTATGTAAAAGTGTACGTAGGTAAAAAAAAAATATTAATTGATGTTTACTGGCTTGATGGTAGGAATAATATAGCTTGTGTTAACTTATATTTGTTCTTTATAACAAAAGCTTACCAAATTACAAAAGCTTAGATAAAAGCACACATCAGACTCCTGGCAGAATTCTTGACATTCTTAGCGTAGTGAAGCGTAGTGCACATATTTACTCAAGTCACGATTTTTCCCAAAGGCACTGCGTTAAAACATAATTAACGATCCGGCCATCCATCAATCCTTCCACTCGATTTACCAACTTAATCAGATGACGGGGCAATATGGCCGCCGACATGGCTGCCAATGTGGCGGGAAGAGACGTAGGACACGTGTCTATAATGCCCAGATTCTATAATTATAAAACATTTTTATTATTGCTTTTTTTAGTGAATAAAATTTATACGATAAAAATTCAGTTTGAATAGTATAGAAAAACCTGAACTTAAAATAAGATTTTTCTACCAAAGACATGCGATGGAATAATTAATGATTATGTATAGTTATAATATTTTTATAAGACAGGCTTTTTACGCTAAAAGCATTATACTATATTATATTATACATTATTATACATTAGTAAATAATATGTCAACAATATATAACATTCTCATGAAAATATTTGTCTGGCACAATTTTTATTTATTTTTTTGTTTGAGAAAATGTAATGTAATATAATAATATTGAATTATAAGTGATAATAACATATATTTTGTAAGTAATTCTCATAGTCTTAGTCCCAATTAATCTAAACAATATACCCTGGTTATATATGGATATATATTTATGAAATAATCACCAAATGTTTTATTATCATATTGATGCAGGTAAGGAGACCTGATGAGTGTACCACAGCAGCGTCTATGGATTCTCCTTTTAGGTGACCTCACTAAAAGGAGCAGACTACGCATGGCCTTGGATCGTCGTGGCCTCGTCACCTAGCACATAATAAATTTAAATGGATGGAAATCGCACATAATTTGTGCTACAGCGCAAATTTTATGACCCCAAAATAAAGAAAAAATATATAATATTCCAGAACTGCAAAGTGTATAAAAAAGATTTAAGATTGTTTGATATTACCATAATATATTATAGCCAATATCTTATTTTGCTTTATTTCCACAAAAACAAGCATAATTACAATATAATAACAATATGTACTTTTTCCTAATAAAACTCCAATTTAGTCCAATTTACCGACACACGCCTATCAGATCGACAATGGATCTTAATAACTGGACTATTAGATCACATTACTCGGAAACCGTTCGCCGCCATTTGTAATAGTTAGAGCACTTAAACGCTTTTATATGTTAATACAAAGTCTATTTCCATGTAATATGTTGGCACAGTATATCAAAATTTTGGACTTCCTCCCAATTGTGGAGGACATAAAAATACGAGAGATACCCCGTAATAGTGCCATAAAGCTTATGAATAAGAACAGAACTAACTTTTTTAGTTTGTTTGTCTATGTCTATGTATGTAATTAGGTAGTTTGTGATTGAACAATATATATATATATATATATATATATATATATATATATATATATATATATATATATATATATATATATATATATATATATATATAATATATATATAATTTAGGTACTTGCATCCCTTGGTGAATGGGATAGCAAAAAATATATATTATAAGCATAAGTAAGCCTTGAATATAACTCAATCTCACTTACATTTCATTCATACATTAAATCAAACATATGTTAGGTAACAATATGTGTAGCCATCATTTTTAAGCATTCATATTTTATAAACAATAATGTACTTACGGACACACTCGGAGATATCAATTAGCTTTTAACTTCAATCAAATCTAATCTAATCAAGATACCAATTAAACTCTAAATAACATTTCTGAGTGCGGTAGTCAATACTTAGTAATGTAATATTTGTTCCATTTAAAAATTTAAAGAATAACGAAGATAATGAACCCGTTGCTGTCTCAAGTATCATTGCCTCTGACTTACTTGATACGGCTTTCTTGAGACTCATTATTCAAGAAATTGTAGGAAATAAATGTTGATATAATTGCTTATGAAGGAATATTTCATATAAAATAGAAAAAAATTGTAAGCGGATTAGTTTTTTACATATTTTTAATTTAAAAAAAAAACACAATGGTCAAAAAAACTTAAAGTAGGAGTCCAACAATAAGTACTAATCCCGTGAAATTATTCTTTACTGTCTAAGAAAAAAAGTTTATCGAAATGATTGACTTTGAAGAGTATATATTTGGTTACACATACATACATACATATATGCATAGCTTCACGCTTTATCCCTAGCGGGGTAGTCAGGGAGAACGGAGCGCCAAGCGCTGCGGTCCCTGCATACCACTTATATATATATATATATATATATATATATATATATATATATATATATATATATATATATATATATATATATATATATATATATTATATATATATATATATATATATTATATATATACCGTGATCGGTAAACCACGCCCCTTTTCATCTTCATTTCATTTCATTCATTCATTTTCATTTCATCATCATGCTAACTCGGCCTCTCCTGACGACGGCGCGCCCTCGCCCGTGATTGTAGAGGCTGCTGCATCCGGTGACTCTTCAGTATTCTCAGCTGCGTGTACTTCAACATCCACAACCTGGCTTTGGTTGCCAGAACGGTTTCTCTGGAGACAGTTTACTATCGTCCTCATTATCATCGTCTGAAAGTTATATTAATCATATTAGCTAAACATTCACAAGCTTTGAACAAAGCCATCAATATGCTCAACGTGCAGTGACCGCAGTATGCACAATGGACAGTGACACGCAGTATGTCCTTTGACGATAATCGCAGTGACCGCAGTATGCGACAACAGTGAGCAGTGACCTCAGTATGCTCTTCATGCAGTGACCGCAGTATGCACAGTGGACAGTAACACGCAGTATGTCCTTTGACGATAATCGCAGTGGCTGCAGTATGCGACAACAGTGAGCAGTGACCGCAGTATGCTCAACGTGCAGTGACCGCAGTATGCACAATGGACAGTGACACGCAGTATGTCCTTCGACGATAATCGCAGTATGCGATAACAGCTGTAACATTAATATAAACATCATCAGTAACACATTTCAGGACGATGTAACCAAATCCTTACATTAAGCAGATCCTCAGATTTCTTTATTTGTACACCACTGTACTGTCACCATAGATTTCCGCATAACAAGGAAGAGGACAGTAAGAAATAAAGAAGAATACTCACTTTCAAAAAATGAGGCGCACACATCAGGGGTCCATTCCCCTCGCCAGAGAATCATATAGTCTGCTACAACTTACGTAGTTTTACAGTATGATCCCTGATGTATCCCTATATGAACTAGTATTAGATCATATCGCCAACCAACCAACTTTACATTTTGTACCAATAAGATAAACCATACCCATCACTTTAAGAGTGGTAACGTAACTCTGCTCCCTGCATCATTTCACTGGAATAAGAAACAGGTCGCTTGTGGCCATATTCAACAATTTAGAATAACACTGCACCGTAACCAACTGATGATGCATCTGTGTGGAGATCATTAGAGCTTGAGGGGTTCAGAGTAACTAGAACAGATGGTTGGGTGGTTAATAATTCTCTTACGCATATTTTCTTACTACTCGCCCTAGGTAAACCCGCCATCTTTGCGAAACAATCCAGTTATGCACAAAATTTTCAGGGAGTACAATGGAATGCACCTCCTGAAGCAAGACCCAGGAACTGCTTTAGTTCTTTGACATTACCTTCACGTTAACTAGAACTTCCACTCTATGAGCGCTCGGTCTTACCTGACCTTTATTTATCGTCTAGGTACTAGATCTCTGTAACAAGACATAAAGTCAAAGTGTCCAACACCTATCGTAAGAACTACATACATTCGTTAACCGACTATTCAGACTATTCAGTAAGACGTCGTCGATATAGACGCGTACCTTAACATTATCGATGAGCGTACGCAACGTATTAGAAATGATTACTTTGTACACAATGCGTACATTTGCTAGACCACAGGGCATTTTGATATATTCGTAATGCCTTCCCTAATTACAATCCTGTGCGATGAAAAGAATCTTCATCAAGGCGAATTTGGTGGAACTCAGTTGCCATATCTAAGCTACTGAAATAATTAGCTTTGCCTAATAAGTCTATGTGGTCGTCAATCAACGGTAAAGGGTAGTGGTCTTTAACGGTATTAGCATTCAGAGCTCTGAAGTCAACGCATAGCATATCAGCGCCATCTTAACCAATAAGATTGGACTTGAGAACTCAGACTCAGACTCGCGAATAATATTCTTTTCAAGCAAGTCTTTAATGATCGCTCTAACACGTAATTTTTCGTCATGCGACATTTTATACGGCCTATAAACTACAGGCGTTTCGTTATGCAATTTGATGTGCATAGAACCTGTGGTGACTGTACAAGCCGTACCTACCACGAGATAGTCTGCAAACTCATCAATGATACTCATTAGACGCCCGTCTGGTCCTACTAATGGAGAATCAATTGTTATAACCGTATCGAGCATAATATGCACGACGTCCTCGTCCACGTGCGTTAGTCGTTATCGACCTCGCATACGCGTATAAGTTGCACCATCTCGATCCAAAAGTTCGATGGTACCGATAATAATTGGTGTGCTCAAAAATTAATCACACGCCATGAAAATCAATCTCAAGAGATATCTCAGGAAATTCGTTTACATAGTATGGAAAGTAGAACGTACTTCTTCGTTACTGATACCGCGTAAAGTTTTATATATATGATGGTATCCGAGTACATTGTAATAATTTCCAACCGACTAAGATATCAAAAATTGTAGAACCGCTATCTACAAGCACGTCAACGGGTACACCCTGTATAACGGCCGTCGTGATATCATTTTGTTTATAAGTATCGTTCAGACTTTGACAGAAGTTGACATTCGATTTGCCTCTTAATTCGGAGCGCTGTTTCGCGAAGCAATCTGCAACCTTCTGTCCAACCTTTTTACAAAACGAGCAAGGTTCTGGTCTAGATGATTGTCTATGAGTTCCAGGGACACTCGCATACGATGTACTCGACATATTACCATCAAGGGTTGACACAGGTTTAAAACGCTTAAGACAATTAACAGACTTATGACCTAAGTTGCCGCATTTAAAACATTTAATTTCCGAAACACCGTGCCCGCCTTTACGTAAATTTAATTGTGAACTAATTTTATTATAACCGGGTCGCATATAGTTCACCTTAACAGTTGGTTTTACATAAGTTGATAAAAAATCAACTAAATTTTCAGGGGATAACTTTACGTTTGTAGCAGCCGCGCGGATTTGAGGATCCGTGATGCCTCGTACAATAATAGCCATAATTAACACGTCACTTAATCCGCGAACGATACGCAATCGTAGCAAAGACCGCCTAGCATATTCCGCATACGTAGGGTATTTGTCGGAATCGGTCTTCATTACATCGAACAAAATATTAGCGATGTCTACGCGAACCGGACACAATGATTTGAATTCACGTTTGAAACTCGACCAACAACGATCATTACTGACCCACTCGTTTAGCCAGGATTTCGCTTCGCCTTTGAGGCAATTTCCTATACGAGACAAACACTCGCGATCGTCCCAACGATTTAAATTACGCACATGATCGACTTCTTGGCACCACGCATTAAAATCGTGCAAAGAGAGATCAAAATTGGAAACAGAAACATTATTTGATCTTACCGGTACAGCGCCGATTGCGTTTATGAGTTTTTCTGTACCTCAGTAAATACCGTATCAGCACTTGCTTGTATGCCGGTTGTTCCACCACACAATGGTACAGTCGGCGAGAGCAGCGGTGGCATGGCAACTGCACCAGACAGTGGCTGTATTGTCTCACTTGGCTGTGGCTACACCGTATCACTCGAACTCCCCTCGAATGGATTTCGTAACCTGGAACTACCTTTTAAAAAGTCAAAAGTCAAAGTCGCTTGTAGCGTTTGATCTAAACCAGGAATAGGCGTTCGATCTCTTCTACAACTTTTACGTTTATTATATTCGTACATTTTTACAAGAAATTAAATTAATTTACAGCAAAACTTAATCAAGAAAGCCTACGATTCAGGGCGTTGGCACTATCCCACTTCCGAATTTATAAATAATTTAAATATTAACTAAAAAAATAATAACAACTTCACTAAAACATAGTTTTTACTTATAAAATTACAATTCCCATACTTTACACTAAAATCACTCAATTACAATTTTAACGATATTACTTTAAATCGACATAACTAAATTCTTATAGGCAATTTCTAAAATTACGTATTGACTAAAACCGTCCGTCTATCCCTGGCCCCAACAAGCGAGTGAGCTCTGGCGGCCCCTCCGGTCAATCACCAAGCTTCCGATATCGCCTGATCGTGACGTGACGTTACGTGGCGTGATCGGTAAACCACGCCCCTTTTCATCAAATTTATGCTAACTATATATATATATATATATTATATATATAGTATATATATATATATATATATATAATATATATATATATTATACTATATATATATATATATATATTATATATATATATAAGCTTCACAATAACGTTCACACCGTTTGTCAAATATTCCATATTCAATAAGTTTAAAAAAAACTAAGCGTTTACCTTAAATAAAAACAAATGTCTAAAACATCTTATTAGAACTCTATGAGATTAAATACTTATCAATCACCAACTAATCTATACTATACTAAAACAGTAAAAAATTGTGTCTGTACATTGAATATTTTTACGAAAAAATTATACTAAGCGATGTAAAACCACTGACAGGATAAAAATATGATTTTTTTTTCAATTTTCATCTGTCTGTTTGTACACTTTACACATATTCGGTTCTACTGGACGGATTTGAATGAAACTTTTTTTTGGATTAACAATTTAAGCATAATACAAATAATTAACAGTTTTCACTGTCATGTAAAAATCTGGCATGTGGAATAACAATCTCGTATCTCAATGAAAAAGGATAGCAGTTCATATGGTGGTGGCAAGGAGAAGTCCAGGCCAACGAAGTCAAATTACTTTATACAAACCACTTTAAGCATACTCGTGGCCCCGAACATGGTGCTAAATAAAAAAAGCTTCATCACTTTAAGCTTTACCACATATATTCTTGTCTTCAGGAATTCAAAAACTTGAAAGTTTTTGAAAATACATATTTCACATTCGACCTGGTTCCATGATCACAAGGAAGGACTTGGTAACTACTTTGAACTCTGTTGGCAAATAATTTGAAATTACACGCCTTCGCCTCTTTTACCTGACTTAATTATTATTTCCCTATATTACATTTACCTTACAACGAATTCGTTTATATTGTATGAGAAATCATATTTTTGGGCTAATAAAAGCTCAATCAGATAATGTTATATGGAAGTTTACAAGCAAAAGCTTCTATGTGAATATCGATATAAAGAAACCTTTTAATTTCAGCAGTAGCTACAAAAATATGCTCAAAAATATGCCGACCAAGACTAAACTTGCTCAACATTGTAATTCTCAATTTGAAAAATATTACTTTATAAACAGAAATTTTAATGTAAAAACGACATTATTACAATTTTCTGTCTTTAACACTTTATAGCAGGGATTGAATTACACGAACTATGAAAGCAAACCACTCGTTAGCGGCATTTTTTATTCAATAAAATTCTTGTTCAAAGCAATTTATTTATCTCATAAATATATTTCTATGAAAATATTCTATATAATAGAAAAATCATCGACATGTTAATTATGCGTAAGGTTTTAATACCGTTCATAGTATATATTACGTAATTGCCATATCTATATATACTCGTAGACTCAGGCTAGATTATAAATCTTCAATTTCATATCTTTTTTTCCTTTAAGATATTTGTTAAGAGGTGTGTGTGCAGAATATGTCTGTAGTCTGTTAACGCATTGGATTCGATATCTACTCGAGAAAGGAATATTTTTTTTACTATCGCTCTGGAAAGACTAGAGGTACTCTCTCTAGGTAAGTCTACCCTATTACGTATATAGTAACTAATCAAATATACCTGTTAGTTAGTTAGTGTTAGTTAGTTTGAGCACGTCGAGAGATTGAGTGATTGAGTGAGTCGGATATGTGAAACAAAAGCTAGTGGTACTGGGGGAAGTATGAAGAGATTAATAGAGATAGTAGATGAGGCAAAAGAGGTGTGCAGGGACCGCGGCGCTTGGCGCTCTGTCCTCTCTGAATAGCTCGCTAGGGATGAAACATGAAGCTAAAAATTATAAAAAATTATAGCATCATTTATATTGACTTCAAAAATAATTAATGAAATTGTGCTAGATCTCGCCACTTCTAGTAATCTTTCTTATGAAAATCACATTTGACTTCAATATTATTATATAATCATTCTTCTTTATAGAGATACTCCCATTTTCCTGTATTGGCATGTGATAAGAGATAACCGTTTATAAGAGCCCTGGCGATACCATAACGTCACCGTTTCCGCTTGCCAACTTTTTAGACCGCTTTAGTTTTTTTTTTTTTCATTGCATCCAACCCGTAAATAACGAAGGACGTGGCCGGACTAGCAAAATTTGGTATCGTGAATATTTGACGCCATTTTTATTTCGTGCACGACCCCGGATACGAAAATACTTGTGGATATTAAAAAAATTGGTGAAATGGGCGATGTTAAAATATATAATTATCGAAGTTGTATAGTAAGCTCCCTTGTTTGTAATACTCAGATCTACTTGTATGTAAATTCTTGGAGTAGGCACGGTAACTTATACCTGGTTAAGTAAGAATATATTAATCTACATAGCCTATATATATCAGTAGATCCAATACAAAATGGTGTTTCAAATTTAAGAGGTGAACGGAGTATCTTATCACTGGATCATGTCAGCTAAAACACGAAGCTATACAATACATAAAGTGCTAATATTTCCAAAAGATAAGAAAAGCTCAAAGTTCTAGGAAAATTATCATCTTTATATAATATCTCGTCTATAATACGAGGCTCGGCGTTGAGTTCCGCCACTAAACACCTAGCAACTCGAAATCGATTGCGAAAAATAAAATGTCAATGAACAAATACACTATTTCACTATTTCACTTTCATTAAAATATCCTAAAAGCTCGAGAAGTGTTAATAACACTCAAATCTGTATAAGATAGATAAGCTTACTGATAGCGAAGTAAGAAACGCTTAAATATTTATGGTATATTTAAGAAACATAGATGTCGCGTGGGGTTGGTCGGCCATTATTCAGCGGCTTAACTCGTTCAATTTTAACTGGGATTTAGTGGAGCTACGTTTGTATTAGTTAATTTAAACACTTGCCTACAGTTACTTGGTAAGTAGCTAGAATGGTAAAAAACACAGACGATTGTTTGTATATTTAATTAATTTGATATATTATTTATTGTTTAACATTTAATTTTAAATTTAAGAACTTTTTAATCACTTTTGGATCTTTTTCTGTCTTTTTTTTCTGCTACACTGGGCGGAGGTTTGTCTCCTGTTAGACAGTGTCAACGCTTCTATAGTAGTTTGTGGAATCCACTTGTACTCGATTATTTAACTACCCTCCAATATATACTAAGCTATTGCTTTCGAGCTCCGGTGGCACTCCATTGCTTAACTTATGCCACTGTTACTTAACTATTTTATACAATAAGCAAAATATCAAAGAAATATATATTTGTTCACATTAAGCTTACAAATAATAAAATATGGTAATGTAAGGTTCGATTCCCACTCAGATCAATAAATTATTTTCATGTGTCTTCTCTAGTGCAAACAAGGTGCCTCGATGAGTTCCGCCACTCATCACTGGGCTTATCTCTACCTACACTGCACTTTGAAGTAAAAAAAAATATGTTCATAATATTTTCAAGTTATTTCAAAGACATCACGAGACTTTGGTGAAGCTTGTGTAGTCGGTATGGATGTAATGCGAAGCTCGAGGCCGAGAAGCTTTATTTAACACCATTTGTATGAATAAACCCCTAAAATGCAATATAATAAAAGTGTGACTTTGTTATAGAGTCGAAATTTCAATCATCTAATGTATATAATAGATCATGTAGTATACTAGTAACCCGCTCGTGGCTTCGCTCGCTTCAACAGCACTATTATTTATTTATTAATAAAGCTTGTACAATTTTATCGTAAATTGTATATCAAATGTTATTGTAATGTATAAGCTATAAAACTGGCCAATATTTTTTATGATTTTTAGAGAGTTATTCCACACTAAGGATAGAAATAAAATACTTAAAGAAAACGTATAAAAATTTTGAACGCAGCGGGATTCGAACACCTGGACGGTTTCCATGAGGCGCGGGTTCAAACCCCGCTGCGTTCAATTTTTTTATATGCTCTCTTTAAGTATTTTTTTCCGTTCAGTACGGACTAGTTCCAAGTGCTTTGTAAATACACAAATTAGCACAAGCAAGCATGCAATGGCCGCGAGTCACATTTTGCACTCAAAGTTATATCTTTATTTGTAGTAAATAATATTGCAGTACATATTCACGTATGCAAAATTAACAGGACTTGGTATTTAATTTTTAGTTTACGCTCGAAATCGTGTTAAATATAATATTTCCACAAGTGAGAATGGAATCGCGAACATATAGCGTATCTCAACACTTACCAGCTACTCTACTGTAGTGTTAATCTGAACACATAATAAAAATGTAACTGATCGCTCTCTATACATAGTGATATATGAAAAAAACTATTGTTGAGGCCATTTTTAAATGTAATTATCAATATTTTTTTTAAGTTTGTCTGTGCGTCTGTGCACGCTAATCTCAGTACCGCTGAGTTTCTTGCGCCGGTTCTTTGAATTTGAATTTGTAAGACGAAACTGCTGCAATATAACTATTTTACTGAAGTAGCTGTAACTTCAAATTTACTTTTCCAGATAGACAAAGTTGCGGGCGCAGCTAGTGTACTGGTATAGGTAATGAATGAAATATGCGCGTCTCATATACGAATATAGAAGGAAGCAATAAAGCGCCACGTGCTCGCACCAATAAAGATAAGCTTCCATATATATATATATATATATATATATATATATATATATATATATATATATATATATATATATATATATATATATATATATATATATATATATATATATATATATATATATTATATATATATATATATATATATATATATATATATATATATATATATATATATATATATATATATGCACTGGCAATGGAAAATGAAAAAGAAAGTAAGAAAACATACTAAAATTGTATGCTTTACTATCTGTAAATAAGTTTATTTTAAGTAATGTGATCTTTAGTACTATGACACTATAATCTACGCCTTAGGGGTATTGTGAGTGAGGTGGCGTCATTTAACTATGCGCCGTGACTTCCCAGACCGGGAAAATTATGGATTTTTAAATATCTCAATGTTTTACTTAAAAGATATCGAACCCACAACTGTGGTATACATGATTAAGGACTTCGAACTTGCGACGATCGACATCACGTACAGGCATCTCCTAACTGTGCCAGGTGTGCTAGGTGACTATTAAACACTATTAAATATTTATAATTCTTGAGGTTTTGTACCATGAAAGGATATGACGGGACCCTAATAGTATCACTTTATTGTCCGTCTGTCTGTCTTTATGTACATCTGTCATGATAATTTTTCTTAAGATTGCGTTGACGCATCATGCTAAAGTTAATATCAAAAGTCTATGTAATAGTGCATTGGAGCACAGAAACTATTTAAACTAAACTAATAAACTAAACTTTTAAATATGTATCCCTAATTTAATTCAATCTTATGCATACTCAATATGCATATTATACAGTAAGTCAAATTGGACACGCTCGTCACATGTTAACAAGCGGGTTAAGACGGAATAGGATTATTGTTAGATGGACTATAACTAATCAAATAGCTTAGACCACAGCCTATTTGGTAATTATATTAATTTCAAAGGGCTATATCGAGTTCTAGTTGGACAAAAATTGGCTAATTAGTACCGAAAACTGGTCTTGAGAATCGGACAGACGTATGGATAAAAAAGATATACTATAAGCGTTCCATGTTTTTTTTCTTTTGAGAAACGGAATTGATATTTATACATAATATTATAAAATAATAATAGTGTAGGCCTATGCTTCTAGATAAATATTGTATAAATCAAAAAATAATAGATATTTGGACGCAAGCCAATGTTTTCTTTTCTTAAGGAAAGATGTCAGGAATTATTGATTGAAATAAAAAAAACAATTGAATAATCCATATGTAGAGAGAGACTATAGGCTATATTATATTACGTTAACTATATTAATATGGCCCACCATAAATAGTGTTGGGGCGCTAATAATGAACACTTAGCATGTGTTACATTTATGAGATTCATATTTATTAAAAATATCTATGGTATAATCTGCGACTGGTTTTGTTGGTTTTAGATGAATTAATATTGCTGTTGATCGTAACCTCATAGTCCCTAAATGTATTTAAATATAAATTGAAAAATTAATATCTTAATATGTAATGTATATTTTATGTTTATATTTCACATATAATCATTTATATGATGTATAATCTTATGTATATTTATATGTATATAGTTAGGAATCTCCTGTAAAAAGAGGGTAGTCTTAGATGACAAAGACTATAAAAGCAATAAAATTATGTCTATCGAGGTGTCCCGCCCGGTGTCGCTGTAAATACCATTTGCGGGCAACAGCATTTTGTCGTTCAAAAAAAAAGTCCATCGAGGTCAGAATCGTTAAGGGTGCTTAGCCAAGCGGTACTACGAGCGTGCTACTACTAATACTACTACTACGACTAGCCCCATCCACATCCATTACTTCAAAGCCCTCGTAGTGTCCGTCTAGACCCCGATGATCCTATCACTGTAGCCAACCGTCACTACGACGGAAGGTTACACTCTAGACACGTCGTCGTGGCCGTAACGCGGTCCCTCCTATGTCACGGCACGTGGGCCGGGGCCCGCCGGTCCATGACTGTCCCATGTACCACTTTCTGAGCTGCCACAATGCTCATTTTACTCACTGGGGGCGAGACACTCTTCCCACAAATGTCGCTATCAAGACCATTTGCGATCAACAGAATAAAGTCATTTTGAATAAATTGTTATGCTTGAAGTTTCAAACACTTACACACCGTTTACCGTTTTCGCCCATCTTATCCAATTTAATCGAATTCAAAATATCCATTGTTAACATGGTAATTAAATGGTTATTAACATGGTGGTGCAACAGAATAGCGTTGCAGTATAAAAGCGATAGCCGGGAATTTTCTTTATCCTCGCTCTGGTAACAAGGAAGGGCGGAGAGAAGGGGAACGGAGAGTTAATAATCTCGTCTGCTACTCTCCTATATGAGGGAAATAGCTAGAAGGTATGCTTTTTCTGTTTTTTTTTAATAGACATTTGCATACACTTCTGTATGGCCAAATGAGCGTGCCGCTACCAGCACACACCGGGATTCTATACTTCTGCTAAGAAGAGCCGGCAACAAATTGCTTTTATCAGTATAAAGCTTACTATTTTACTGTCTAATTAATTTTTGAAATTATGTTTTTTTTTAATATTATAATCAAGATTATATTACAAACTAATAACACGTAATTCGGTAATTTTACAATATCTCTATATTACATTAAATAATTATTTGGCACTCTGGTAAGATCAACACGCAATGGCTTGAAAATGAGGAGGTGCAGGAGGTACAGAGGTCTTGACGGTAGGTTAGACAAGAAGAGAACGACTAGCAGAGAATGAAAAGATTGACGTGAAGTTAAAAAAAATCGCTACTTTCAGATCTATTACTTCGACATGTTGCGACGTGTTGCCACTTTATTTTAATAATAACTTCTTGTCAATTATAGGAAAAAAATAGATAGTATATTAGGAATTAAGGAGGTGTACATTCTTAAAGAAATACTTTAGATTTATGTAAAAAAATGAAAAAAAATTATAAATTAATAAACTTTTTTATTCATTATATGAATATAGAACACATATTATTTCTTAGAAATAAAAAACATAAATTATATGTACGCTTTTGGTAAAAATATCAAAAAAAATATACTGACATCTATGTATAAGCCCAACATAGTAATAATTTATAAGCTAATTGATTTATCTACATATTTAAAATCGATTTTTCAAATCGATATTATATTTTAATTTTATTCTAAACAATTGCACTAATTCACTTAAAACTTAATCACAAAGCCAATGTCGAATCACTTCTATAATTTAGACCTGAAAAAAAAAAACAAATCGATTAGTATGTTTTACCATAAGCTCTAAAATAATATGTATAATAAAAAAACAATATTATCATTTTAACCATATAAATACGTGTCCCATGAAAAAAAAGCATTGATACACATATTTCTAAAACTACTGAACTTGCAACTTATTCCTAAATTGAATTATATAGCTGAAACGATGACTTGGTTTACGAGAAAATTTGTGAAAAAACACACATACACTTAAATGAAACTTTGTACACGTGCTTGGAAGAGTCGGCTCTCAACGCATCACAAAGAACAGAAAGAACTTCTTTACGGCAGATCTTTACCAGTTAGTTGCCTGGTCGAGATCACTTTTAATAGTCATATATAGCATAAGAAGTTGTTACATTACACAATCCGTGAGCTTGTAATATATATTCGTGTGAATATAATATAAATTGTGAACTTATTGGTATGGATAATTATTTATATATAGATTGTAATCTCGCGAGAATAATGCCCACGTTGCAACTCTATTGATATACATGTCGACTGTTCAACTGCATTCGACCATCCGCTTAGGAGAAGTAACGTGACAAACACGCAGAGAAAAAAAATATATATGTATATTATATCCTGCTTATATTCTAGCAGAATAGACAGAGAGAACCTTGTTCCTAATATACATACAAATATTTATAAAAAAAAATCAATAATTACTTAATATATAAGGTTGTATATCCGTTCCAGATAAAAACTTGTCCGCCATTTTGGGTTGTAAGCTCTCGAACAGTCTCCGATGTTTCACGTCGAAGTTCCACAAAATAACTCTAAGCTTTTGCGCCTCTAGCTCTTCTATTGCTGTTATCAGGTTCTGGGACAAAAATATATTGTTATCATCAATTTATTTCATACTATGTACTGTTGCAAATCAACCCAATAGTTCTAGATATTTGCAAATTGAACTAAAATATATTGTGAACATTTTTATAAAGAAATGTGTTTATGTATGTATGTATGTTATGTATGTATGTATGTATGTATGTAGTATGTATGTAGTATGTATGTATGTATGTATGTATGTATGTATGTGTAGTCGTAAGAAGCGAACTGGAAACAAAACTCCCAAAGAGTATGTAAGTCAAGTAATATGGAACTATCATATTTGTACCATAATTTTATTTAAAACAAATCTACAAATCTATATCCCTGTATTATAAAAGCTAATAAAATAATATAAAATACCCTTTATAACAACCTTTATTAATGCCCTAAAAAAGTGAAAACAAGATTTAATAAATTATATTAAAACTATTCATTTTATAATTACTTTACAAATTAAGCTTGCCCCACCAATCGTCTATCATATCCAAACGATTATATGCAAAGTTTCGTGTCTCTGCTGCCGACTGTTGAGGAGTTCCCTGGTTTGGTTGCAGTCAACCCTGGAGGTGGCAGCAATTTGATGGTGAACCTACTACTGTCATCCAATAGGTGCGCAAAATTTTATATCCCTATTGTTAACAGTTTAGAGAGTTTTTTGCTTTGGAGCCAACCCTGAAGGTGGCAGCAACCACAGTGGGTTAAACTTAACTTGCAAAATTCCACCTTTACATACATACATACATACATCCATACATAGAAGTCAAGTTAAATAAACTCGTAACATTAATGCGTGGACTTAAATATTGTAGATTTATAACAAATTATAATTAAAAGAGGCACGACGGCCTCTTGTGTAAATGAATGAAAACAACGCTCATCAGAGTCTGCCCTCACCTCCGCGACCCCGAAGTCCGCGCGCCGCAGGGACCCGGCGTCCAGCACCACGAGGGAGGTGCACAGGCGGCGCAGGCGGCGCAGGCGGCGCGCCACGTGCTCCGCGCATGCGTACGACAGCGCGCCGCGCAGCTGCAGGCTCGTGACGTCATGGGCGCCCACCTGCGGGGGGCGGTTGGAACTCGAAAGTAGAATTCCTTTTAGTGACGAAACTAGCTTTTACCTGCTGCTTTGTCCCCGCTGTACTATGGAAGTTACTAAAGAGTTGTCTGAGACGCACCAGACATTCTAATTATTAATTACTACGACTAATTATTTAATAATTAAATATGTACTAAAGCCTATACACAGCTAAAGCCTATACTAAAGCATATACCTTCTCCAGAAAATGAAGCATCTGACACACAAAATATTTTTTCAATTCATACCAGTGGTTCCCCAGTGGAATACGAAGATAACAAATTCTTTTTTTTAATAATAGATAGTATAGACACTATAATAATTGTACAAAAGGGCGCCGACCTTATAGAAGTCCACGTCCAGCGGCGGCCTGGCGGCGGCGGCGAGCGCGCGCGCGGCGTCGGCCCCCGCGCCCGCCGCGATGCCGTACTCCAGCCCCACCGCCGCGCCCACCGCCACCGTCAGCAGCCACGTCAGCAGCTCCGCCTCTGGGACGCGGCGGGTTGAGTCGAGTTAGTTGATAAATGTGTGCTCTAGTTGCATGTACAGAACGGACACCACTGAGCGTTCCATGGATTCACCGTGGACCGAAGACCGTCGTGGCGCAGAGACATGACCTCTGCCTGTAAACGCGACGGTTTGTAGGTTTGATTCCCACTCAGGGAGAATGAATGATTTTAATTTTCGTCGCTCTGGTACCAAGGCCAAAAGCGCGGCGTTGAGTTCCCCCACTCAATACGCAATACCTCAAAATACGGAAAGCAGGGATCGGAGTGTCTTAACACTATGGTCCTACGGTTCCCTCTGCCTACCCTGCCATGTGCAGGATACAGCGTGACGCTGATTTAATTCACCGTCGGGGGCACATCGCGCGGAAGGGAGGGGAGCTCAGAGCAGCGCCTGGAACTGTGACCCAAGTGCAGGTGTAAGGAGTCACTTTGAATTACGCATTAACGCTCACATTCACTATCCAAGCTCCTCTCTACCTGACTCTCTCTCTCTCTCTCTCTCGAAATGATTCTACTAGAACGTTTGAATACTAGAAATTAGAAATGAATAGATGACAGTTATAGACCTATCGACAGCGTATAAATGAACTCTAAGCCTGATCCGTTTATTTTAGGTTTACTTTAAAAATTAATTTAAGTGTTCTTTAACTTAATTTTCTTAAAGTATTATGCATACATTATATTTATTATCCTTTTCAGGCAATATCTCAACTACGTTTTGTTATAAGATTATTTTAATATTAGCTTAGCTAGTTTATTTTAATATTATTATTATAAGTTTATTATAGTGTTAGCTACAAGCGACGTCCAAGTTCTAAGCCAGGCAACACCTAGAATTATCCAGTCATGACTATATTGTTTTTGTATAGGGGCATAAAATAATCATATCGACTACAACTTGGACAATATCATAGTAGATTTAATGACAACTTTTTTGATAGTTAAGTCCATCTTTTAGTTTTCAGGTCAAGTTGTAATTTTTAGAGTTCTGTATCACAAAAGGAAATTATAAACTAATGGAAAAATCCGTAAATTTGAAATGTATAGATATATCATTGTACTAGTTCATCTGCATCCGCAAGTTTGTGAAATATTACAATATAAATTGTACTCTTCTTATTGACTTACAATAATGATATTGGTACGGAACACTCAGTCCGCGTCCAACTCGCACTTGACCTATATTTTCTTATAGTTAAAGATTAAATAGAATGTAAATTTAAAAAACATCGGAATCAATCCTTTTTTTCGAACTCCACACATAAACAAACACATGTGTACAAAATGAGCTTAAGCATACTCACTGCTACTAATCCATAGTTTCTTCACAATGGACAGGTCTATGAGAGACGCCATGGCCACCATGATGATGGCGGCGAGAGTCGCGCGCGGGATGAAGTAGAAGGCCTCCGCCAGTAGAGTCACTGCCAGCAGCACTGTGGCCGCTGGGGACACCGAGGGCATACTAATATTACAAATATGAAGAGATGCTTTGTCGTCATATTGAGCAATGAATTATGAGATATTATGAGGAAATACATTAAACATAATAAATTAAAATTAATATGTGCTTTTCAACAAAATAAGCAGAAACGTAAACATTTCGCGATGATAAGGTGAAATTTAAATTTGGCCATTTTTGATTCCAATTTGGCGAAAAAAATATTTAATATTTAATATTGAAATATATGCATTTGACCAAAATAATTGTTATATGTCTTACAAGATTTTAGAATAAAAACATTCTTGGCTTAATTCGTTTTTCGAATAGAATTGTAGAAATGTTGGAACGAGAAGGAAGGAGATGTAGACAGCGCTTCTTAGGACTTGGTTCCCTTTACTTACCCCCCTGCTTGAGGAACACATTCCTCTCACCCTCTTGCGGAACCTACCTTTGAAGAGGCAGCCCGCGGGCGTGACCACCCCGCTCGCGTGGTTGAGCGCCGTGCGCGTGAAGGAGCCCGTCGCGGGCATCGACTGCGCGAACGACGACACTATGTTGCAGGCGCCTATTGCCATCATCTCCTGCGTCGCGTCCACCGTCTTTCCTTGAGCTGCAATGAAAAATCTATAAAATATAATATATTATCATTATTATATCAGCCGGGATTTGTCCACTGCTAGACACAGGCTTCCCCCATTGAGCGCCATAGCAACGGATTCGGACCCTCTCCCCGCCTCCTCAGCCTGAGCCTTCTCTCCCCCATTCTTCGAACTGCGACGACCTTCACCAGGTCGTCGGTGCACCTCGTGGGGGGCCTGCCTACACTAAGTATCCCGAGTCGTGACCGTCACTTTAGAACTTTAGGCACAGCTCGCAGAACCGATGGCCGTTGGGGAAGACCCCAACGGCACATGGGCACATGTATGTGCCGACAGCCACTTAAGTTTCGCAACTCTAAGGACACATATCCCGGTTATTTTGGTTCTCGTCCGGATTTCCTCATTTCTGGTCTTGAAGGCGGAATGATACCCATTGTACGAGTTTACTCTGGAGAGACGAAAACACTGTTCAGGTCTCGTTCGAATCGAAGGCTTCCCCATAGTCAACAAACGCCAGACATAGGGGCTGGTTATACTCCTCGGTCTTGGTATGTGGTCTACAGTACCGCGGTACAGTGCCAGTCCACGGAGCGATACGGTACGGTACCGGTCTACGGTGACGCTGGAAGTCATCGAACCTGTTGGCGAGATTCGTGATGATTCTCGAGAACAACTTGACGTGACAGAGGAGCGAAATGGGCCTATAATTCTTTAAAATGGTTTTATTACTCTCTTTAAAGAAGATCTCGACCACGCTCCTGTGTCAAGCCTGTGGCGTAATACCGTTGTGGATCACGGAACTGTACAGCTTTTTGAAAACGTCCAATATTGGCTATCTGCTCACTTTAAGAAGTTCTATCATCACCCGGAGCCTTGACCGCCGACAGACTGTCACGTCACTAGACGACTCCAGGACCATTTTGCGTCAGAATTTAAACCCAGTCATCTGGACAGTTTCCTATTGCTAAAATCATCCACATCTACGCATTCGCCTAGGTATGCAAAACGGTTCCAGAGTTCAAGTTGAAAGCACTCCGGGTTTTGAATATGTGTATGTGCTGGTCAGAGCGTGGACTTCATCAGTCTAGACCTTTCGAGCGATATGTTAAAATTCAATGTGGCTCTTGTCATTGGGTGATTTCACCCGGTTTTCACCGCATTGATCACAGAGACATCATTGAATATGTGTCGTTTGATCGACATAATGAAGTCGGTCTCATTTTTGGTCACACTATCGGGACTCATCATCACCTATCACGAAGAGTCCCTCTCTCTCCATGAAGTCGGCCAGCAGTTGACTCTGCGCGTACCGTTACCCGTACCCTAATTGCTCAACTTTCAGCTCGTTGTCGCAACTTGTGCCCAGTTAAAATCCCCGCCCACAAATGTAAAGTAGGTCTGAGAGCTATGTACAGCCCAAGATATATCCTCGTACAAAGCCTCCACTCCTCGTCGGAGTGTGTTGAGGTGGGAGCGTAAACCTGGAAAGCCTTCAGCCACCTTCACACGCCTTGTATGTTATTTAATAGTATTCTTAAATTCAAATACGCCTGTTACAACTTAGTTGTTCGCATATCTTTATAGATATGGAGATTTTATCTTTTAATTATCACTTGGCAGAACAGAATGCTATTAATTAAAAATGTTAAATATTTGAAAGTGTTATTCCGCACAAAGTAAAGTAAAATGGTTTTCCGGTATTCTTTACAATATTTTTATTACTATAAATGACTTACCGAAGGCTTTAGCGATCGCAATGCTTTCCAAGATGGCGACTAATGGCATAGCGAATCCCTCGGGACCAAATGCTTCTAACATTTGTTGGAAATTCAAAGTATTATTGCCTACATGCACAGAAAATGGCGAACCGAAATTCGGAAGGCCTCCTTTGATCGTGCCTGGAAATTAAAAACTTTCTGGTTATTTATATGGTATATTCTCAATGTGTTTATAGTGATTGGAAATGTTACTTAAAGATTAATAATAATAAGATTCATTTTTGATCCTAATGTGCCTACATTTTAGCAATATACACGAAAATCATTATTATTTAAATCAATCTATAAATATATAATTTATCTATTTCCACTTTATTTTGTTTTTGCCATTTCTTTTATTTTATACAGATTAGCGAAATCCAAAGATAATTCTGAAAACACACCTACATCCTAGCTGTACCACCACATATAACGGGCAGAGAGATGGAAGTCCGCCAAGTGGTTGCGGAACTCAACACCACGCTTTACCAAGCCGAATAAAATTATATATACAGTAAAATATAGACATTCTATCGAATTGTCCATCGCCTGTACAAATTATTTACTAAATAGTCAACTCTTGCAAATAACTATACTAAGTAATATTGTAAAGATAATTTTTTATTGTATAAATTTGAACAAGCTAATCTCGAATAGAATTGTTTCATTTGTGATAGTCCATTTATGAAGGCTATAGCTTCATGACATAACCCAATGTACCATCGGTCGAGATCCCACGGGCTCATGGAACCGTGTCATATGTCAAACGCACTGCTTACTTCTATTGCAAGGAATCTTGTCATACACTGTATATAAAACATCTTACCAGTAATAGCAAAAGGCGTTAGCCCATACAAATACAGCATATATGCTAGAAATATTCCGAAAAAAACGACCAACGCGTTCCTCGCTCTAACTACGTAGAGCCATGATTTAGCAAATAATATTCTCCTTCTACTATCAGTTTCTTGAGTTTTTATTGTTGAACGCTGAAAACAAAATTATTTATGTGTAAAAAAAAAAGTGTTTTTGAAATGACACTCAGAGATGTAAATTAGCATTATTTTTGCTAAGATTATCTTTATCTAATAATAAATCTGTTAAGATTAATACTGTACATAGCTTTCAACAACATTACAAGAAATACTTCTATGGGTTTGTATATCCATAGATAACAGGGGCCTAATGATTATTGTAGTATGTGTCCTTATTGCCATATTTATGTAAATTTTGTATATAAAAATATATACTTACTAAAACCTTACTAATATATTATAAATGCAAAAGTAGCTCTGTATGTCTGTGTATTACGCAATCACGCCTAAACCACTGAATGGGTTAAAATTAAATTTAGTAAAAAGCCTGGAGCTTAAGAAAGTACATAATGTACTTGTAAACGCAAAAAAAGAGCTGTAATGGCTTTAAATAGAGGAAAATTTATATGGAAATAACGTTATTTTTTAAGCAAGAAGCTAGAAGATTCTTTTTCGGCTTTTCATTAAATATAAATATTAAATACGACTTTCAAAGTTTATAAAAACTTTACCCGCCAGTTATTACCCCCCTACGAAGCAACTCTATGGGTGCTCGTAAAAAAGTTTTATCTCACTACAAATGTACATAGTTGTTTTTGTATACTTGTCAATATAATTGGAGTTAGTTACTTATATAGTTAACACAATCTTTTTTTTATTATTGAAGATTTCTAACAAATAAGTAATTTTCATATATAATTTTGATATATAAACGTATTACTTTTACTCTGAGCCCATTTAAATTAACCTTTTTAACTGAGCTAGGGCAGAAAATTTTATTTGAAATATATAAATTAATGACATTATATCATTAATTTAAATATTTCAAATTAATATGAGAATATAATGAAATTCAATAAATAACGCTCATACCTGTAGTAGTAACAAAGCAACTATAGTGAAAATACCAAGTAGAGTGTCCCACAGTTGAACAGTGCGAATGTTTTTGAAAAAATTAACCATTGACTTTATAAATGTATTTCCGGAACCTCCTGAAAAGTACAAAAAAAAATTAAAAAAAAAAAAAAATCAATTGTGTGTTGAGTGGCGGAACTGAACGCCGCGCTTTATATATTTACCAGAGCGAGGAAATAAAAAAAAAAAAATTTATCTTTGTTTAGGGTATTTCTTAGTAAATAACATACAAAAATATCAGTCCCATCGTTATTTTTAAACAAATCTATATTATAACAATATTTGTGTTATAATGACCACACAAATGGACAAATTCGACTAAGAAATTATGTATATGATCATCATCATCATCTATTCTGTACAAATCATAAAAATATGATTAAATTTTTATCAAACTTACCAGACACCCTGAAGAGGGACTTCAGCTGAGACGCCGATATCTGGAGCGCAGCCGCCGTCGTGAAACCGCTTATAACCGGTTTAGATATGAAATCCAACAAGAACCCTACAAAATTAATATTTGCTTAAACTATTTCACATAAAATAATTTTAATTTGGCTTAGGCTTCACGTGCTTGTATATATGCTTGATGCGTGATAATAAAATTACGATTGAGATATTCTCTTATACACCTCCGTATATACCTATTCTACAACAGTATACTCTTCCACTTGAACTAAATTGCTATACTCTATACCTAATTATAGTAATATTTTTTAAATATTTTAAATATTTTAAATAAATTGTTTAACACTATATATAAGTAATAATAAAAAAATAAATAAAATAATAGTTTTTTTTTTAATCTTCATACTTCTTGTGAGTGGCGTTACTCAACTAAGCACTTTTAGTCATGAGACCGATATATGAAAACGTAACTAAACACCGTCATAACTCTTCAATCATATCATATAAATTTCTAAATGTACACATTCTATAATAACAAAAAAAAAAAAAAAACGACAAGTTAGGTTATAGCTATGAAAATAAATTGTAACGTAACTACTATAACGTTTTCATATTCGTTGCATCTCTTTCTAACTGACATATTTTGTACTGTACGAAAAGAGACAAAGCGAATATGAGTTTTAATACGATGCAATTGATGCTAATAGTTTTTTATTATCTTTAAGTTGTTCTTTACCATATCGATATGAAAACTTCATGTCGGACCGTTATGGCTAAAAAACAAAAACCCCCATATCTAACATACCTATATTACTTCTATAACTGTAATGCTATATATATATATATATATATATATATATATATATATATATATATATATATATATATATATATATATATATATATATATATATATATATATATATATATATATATATATATATATATATGTTTATTATTATTATTACTTACCTAACTGAAATATACCAAGTAACAATATGACAAAGCCAGACAGAAAAGCGGCTAGGTAGGCAAAATCTGGCGACTGGGCTACATATTTAGCTATGAGTGCTGCTAAAATAGCCGTAGGACCGACAGTCACGTCCTTACAACTACCGAATATAGCGTACACTATGCCTGGAAATATACTGGAATACAGCCCGATCTGGAAATAAAATAAAAAACTATATGTAATAATTGAAGACCGTCGTGGCGCAGCGGAACAGCGTCTCCCTTCAAATGCGACGGTTTGTGAGTTTGATTCCCAGTCGGGACGAAAGAATTATCTTCATTTCCATTGTTCTCGTAAAAAGACAAGGCGCGGCGGTCTCTAGAATTAGGCGGAAAGTGAGGAACAGAGTGTCTTGACTAAGTTCCCTCTGCCTACCCTGCTATGTGCTAGATGCAAAAGTTTTATTTTTCTCGGTTATCCCGGTCGTCCTGGCAATGGCAATGTTTAATGGACCTGGTAAGACCAACGCTACCAAAATATTTTACTGTCATGGAATTCACCTGGATTCGACGACGTGTAAAAATCCAGCAAAACGGGTTGTAGGTTTTAATTTCGAAATGAATTCCGCATAATTAAAAAATATATATATTTATGAGTAACTATATACCTAAAGTAAACAAGTAACAGCTGGACTAAGGGATAAATATTTTTTTCCGAATACATTTCTTTTTGATAAACCATTTATAGAGAGATAGGCTATATTTAATAAGATTACGTTCGGTGTACTGTAGGTACATTTCGATTTAACCCACTTTACCTGCGACGAGAGTTACCCTGGGTACTTTAGAATATGAAGGTCACAAATCTCAGTGATTTCCATTTGAGCGAACGTTCAAAATCACTAAAAACTAGTACAAAAAATGGTATATGCCAAATAAGGCATATCTAACATTTACGCCTAAATTCCATGAGAAATGCCATAAAATAAAATAAAAACTGTTTCTAATAAAACTTGTTTACAAACACGCTTTCAAATTTACCAAACAAATATAAAATCACTATAGGCAGCAGGTAATATGTAACTTATATTTTATTTTATTTAATATATTCACATCACACAGACAGATCACTTTCTACTTATGTAATAACAGATAGTTTATGTTAAGAGCAATTTTGTATTTATTAGTTCTCGAATTAATGTATACTATTATATTATACACATACGGATTTCGAAGATATACATATACGGATTTCATGTATATCTTTATTCGTTCTATATTTTGTTTTTATATATAGCATGGTGGGCAGAGGAGCCTAGTGTTTTACTCGACTGGTTCAATTTACAAAGATTTTTTTATGTTGTATAGTTGATTTATTGAAGAAGGTTGCCATATTACATCACTAGGTGAGAATGAATTATTTTCATTTTCTTCGCTCTGACCACAAGACAAAGCTCGGCGCTGAACTCCGCCACTCGGATGCCTCAAATGGCGGAAAGCGGAAAACGGAGTGTCTTAATACTAGGTTCCAACTGCCTGCCTTTGCCTACTCTGCCATGTGCGGGATACAGCGTGAAACAAAAAGAAAAAAAAAACACGATGTATGTAAGAGTCATAATTAAGTAAACAACTATTATAAAGTATAAAGTAGACAAGATCTAGTCAGAAGAATTGTGAGGAAAATAATTTAGCTAACTTAGTCAAAATATAAAATCCATCTAAGCGTATACTGTATACTGTACGTACTTACAGATAATATAAAGTAATTGTTCTTTATATGGATACGTTGTAATGAAGTGCTCATTAGAAAAAATCGATTCAAATATGACTACTTAGAATTTATCAGATAATTTAATTAAAGCTTTATTTACAGCTATTGTGGCGTTAACTGGAGGAACGCCGTATGTTTGACCATTAGAAATAAAAAAAAATGTATGAATTACAGTAATAAGGTTGAATACAATAAATATTAATTTAAGTACTTATAACTACTAAATAACTTATTAATAAGTTATTTAGTAATAAAGGTGCACGTGCACTACACCACTATCTAAAGTGGGTCAAGCTGTAGTACGCTTCTAATTTGAAGTGGCAATATCGATGTTTACTTCCACGACAGCTTAGGCTTCCGCGCCGTGGTTTAATCAGATTTGCAAAACATAATATATTTATTTAGATATATACACATAAAATATAATTTTGGAAATAATAATAACCTGTAATATAAAAATTATAAATCGATATGAGTTAAATTTTAATGCATTCGACTCTCCTCTCTCGTCTCTACTTTCAAAGAAAATGTTAACTCAATCGGAGGACGAAGAAAAAGCTTAATAAGTAATGACCTATCACTCCACCGTTCACTTTTTTAAAACACTATGACGATAATAACGATTCTGTATTGAGTATCGAACGCAATTTTAGTCTGTGAAATATTTAACCATAAAATAGACTAAAAAAATGTTTAGTTAGTATAGTACCTGCGGCGGTAAGCCAGCTAGTACAGCGTAAGCTATGCCTTGTGGTATTGATGTCAAACCTACTGTTATACCTGAAATAAAAAATAGACTGGTTAAAATTATAATAATAGAAAATGACCACAAAGTCCATGATCAATCGACTCCAAATATCTGTCAATCGAATATCTACATATATTATATAGGTATGTCGCCTTCAGAAATTACTTTATCTCCTTCAGAAATTACCTTACTCTCCTTTGTGTGTTTTCCATTCAACGTGACATTGGCGAAGTGAATTGTGCTCAACAGTCACGCTCGAAACGCCATATATAAAAAGAAGAAGAACAAGAAGTAGCAAAAACTACTAAACTGATTTTGATAAAACTTAGACTGTTCCATGCTTAAGTTGGATTTAAATCATTAAGGCTCAATAATAAGGACTAAATGTCTTTTAATTTCCGAGAAATTTATGAACAAGCATACACACTCTCGAAATTTAGCACACGTGCTTGAAAGCCTAATACTCAAATATTATCTTATTTCAACAACATCACATACTGTTTACATGACAAGGTGATAAGCTCCTTTTCCTTAAGCTCAGTTGAAAAAACTTAAATTAATAAGAAATATTGGACCGTGTAATTTTTTGATATTTACTATGGGAAAAATTGTTTACTTCAACGAAGGTACTGTCAAAAAAGGAGCCATTTTCCCTTTCTTGAAATGAAAATCTCCAAAATCTTCTAAACTTAATAATAAAAAAATCTAACCTAACCTAAAATACTCTAATATAAGTTTTCTTACGCTTAAACATAGTAGCGTAAGCAGAGGGAACCTAGTGCTAAGACACTCTGTCGACACATTGCGCATTGAGTGGCGGAACTCAACGTCCCTCTTTCTCTACCATTATATATTTAACTGATGGTTTATTATAAATTAAAGGTAAATTTATTATTTTTGCACACTGCATTACAGAGATAAAATATCTTTTATCATAATACTATAAGCTATTCTAACCGAATGTTATGTTCGCCATATTTTTATTTATAAGTACTTTGTCCCGTTTGCTTCACATCAATGAATAGATCGGTTTCAGATAACATCAACAGTTAAATTTAAAGTTCTTAAATGTCAATACAAAAAAAAGCTAAGTTCATATAAATATATATGAAATAAATTTTTTTACGTACTTTTTATTTACCATTTAATATATTTTTTTCCCATTTATTAAAAAAAATTCTAATTTGTTTTGATACCTACACAAAATCAAAATATTCTTGACAAACAAACAGACGGGGTATATATAGGAGTTTTTTAATATTCAGACAAGGAACGACATAATTATGAAAATAAATTATTTCATTGCGAACTCAGAACTATCAACCAAATAATGGAAGAAATAACAAAAAAACTTGTAAATACTTTAGAAACGCCACAGATTAATTATATATTAAAATACTCGTATATACTGGATCTATGATAAAAAATATAGTATACAGTTTAAAAACATCTCACCAGCAATTGCATCTCGTAAGAGATAATTAAAAGAATAATTTGGCAGCCATATCGTTATCGGCATTCGACGTCTCCATGATTCTAGATTACAGAGCCTGTCCGCTGCATCGCGCCATTTGTTTTTGGGTGGGCAACCTGGAAATAATACAAAATATCCTATAACTTATAAAAAATGAAGGCTTTGAAATAATTTGAATATATATATATAAATATAATATTGAAATATCGTTTAATAAAGTTGTATTTTAGACTGAAATTCAAAGGAAAATTGACATTTCAATCAATTGTAGCAATTTAAGAACATCACTTATTAGGTGCACGATCTTCCTGCAAAATTCAGTAGCCGATACTACTTTAATACTAATAATTTCATACTCCGCATACCTACTCTAATATAAGTTAAATTTACTATATATTTTATAGTTATTTTACGTTAAATAACAAGTAAATTTATATATATTTTTTTAATTAAACACTGATATTACCATTTGAAACATTCATGATGGGAACTTTTAACTTTTATCACATACATTTATATAGAAAACGCTATATATTCGAAACGTGACACTCTAGCGCCGGTCTGTAGTATAATGTGAGCCAATGTCGTAATAAAAAAGATATCGTAATGTTAGCGACGTGAAATTTTATATCGTGTTTCCTTCATTTTGTATTATATCATATTATTGAGTGTATACTGCAAAAGTTTAAAGTCACTTGATATTTGTGTGTAAAATACAATTTTATATACAATTTAATTTGGCGGTATAATTAATATATTTGGTGAATTCGCACACGGTTGATGCTTAACTAGTCAAAGCATTCTGTGATAATAAGCGACTGATAATCATTACGTATATTAATTGTTATATATAAATAGACAAATGGATACTTGAAAGGACTGACTGACGCTCTACATTTAGTTTCGAGAGAGCGAAAAATTAAGAAAATTGTATTTATGGTTTAAAAAAAAACAGATTATATATATTTTTTTAGATAATTGGTCTATTATATTTGGTATATTGACCTAACCGATGAAGAATATCAGCGTACAAACTATTGAAGTAAAATATTAACCGCCGGTTTCTCCACTTGCTGATAAAGTCAAAGATAGGAAATATGGTCCTCGTCTGGCAGATAAACAACAAATTTCGGTTTCACAGATCTCAGAAAGAAATATCTAGCAGTCTTTATCTGGTAGACAGCATTAACTACCAGCTTACTATCTGACATTTTATCTGTAACCAGTGAAATTGACTCTAAACAAAATTTTTAGGTCCTCGGTGTCTGCTGGCTGTACAGCCTTGAGCCCAACATTCCACCCAACTTCAGTGTATCAAATGGCAAAACTCAACGCCACGCTCTAACACAAATAGTGATTTCAACAGTAAACTACTACCCGATTTTCAAAAAACTAAGTATCCTAATGTCAAAATAAAAAAAATAATTTACTAAAAATAGCAAACAATAGATACTAGTGTGACATGAAACTGATAATAAAATTAAATTACGCGCAAACAAATCGCTGGTCTATTTAAAAGATTACATGCACATTGTGCAGTAACATATATTATTCACTTAGATACTGTTTTTTTTTTCTATTATTAGTAACATTTTTATCTGACATACGAAGGGACATGAAAAAACCCAGTAGCTTAAACGTGACAAATGATTTAACATCAATAAGTGTTCTAATATCGTTTTATCATTACATCTCAAGTGGCACTCAATTTTCAAGGCGTGTATAAGTAAAAAGTTTTATCTTGGGTTATTTGCTATAGTCAAAATTATTTTAAAACTATATACCATTAGAGTATTTCACCCATTATATATATATTATTATATATTACCCATCTCATCATGTATAAAAACTACATATATACACCCATTATTATATATTATATATTATATATCACGAAGCAGGGAAGGCAGAGAGTATATAGTGCCATGTACCATTTTTCTCTCGAAACCGAGACATTTTGTGTGTAGTGCTGGATGTCAACGCTGCACTGTTTAATTTATCTTATAAAAAGCTCTTCTAGAGTTCTAAGCTCTTCTAAAATTAGTTAAGATAATCTGTAGTAAATAACTTAAATACTTTTTAAATAAAAAATAAAATACCCTTTGTCCCGTATAGCAGGGTTAGTGCCCTGCTTAGTGGACTTAGTGTGGACACACTCCTTTTCCCACCTTCCTTACTTTGTCTAACAGAGCAAAGTAATGAAAAAATTAAATATAATCGTTCTGCACACACATCTAATGCACAGCTCGTCTAACTAAATTTTTTATCATTATTTAACAAAGATATTAAAGGCTTATGAAATTGTAAAAATCAGTGTAAATGATATATTTAAGCTGCAAGCAATATAAAAATTTACTTCAAATCTTTTACACAGTTTTTATTATTTGCACAATATTCCTTAACTACTACAATATTATCATATTTATGTAGCTTATGTAGCCAATTTTCAACAGTGGCCACAAGGAGCTATAATTCTTTATAGCTGTAGTTCTTTAGTTTTTCACAGAAAAATAGATAGAGTGGCATGTTTAGTAGTTGGGTTCAACTCCGCAAGGTTTTGCCAGACTAGAAAATAAAGATATTGCATTCCCCAGTGTAGGGATTTTTGTCTTTACTTTGGCATCGTGCCAAAGTTACACAATACCTCCATTAATCTTAATAAGCAGCTATATTTACAAATTTATATAATTTATCAACAATAAATTAAATATGAATAAATAATATGACTTATGGCTTACATCAGCTGGGACTCGAGCACTATCCATATAGGTCCATAACCAGCTGTTAAGTCGGAAAATTCAGGTACTTTCGCACTCATTGATCACGATATCCAAGCGCTGCCTGGGCTAATCAGTGGAAGGTCATTGATCTGGTCTGCGAATGCAGAATACTACCCAATTACAAGGGCATGGCCCGACCAATTCTTTTCTACGGCAGCGAATGCTGGCCAATACTAGAAGACTGGACGCACGGAAATTTGGATAATTAATTCGAGTTAGTCTTGGGGTCCGTGACGTAGCGGATAAGCTCCAAGAGCGTCGCCTGAGATGGTATGGTCACGTTAAGTGCCGGCCTAGGTACTAAGTACCTAAGTACTTGGTTAGAAAAAAGCATGCATTAATATATCTATCCCTGGAGTTAGACCCGGCCGCCCAAGGAAGCGATGGCTGGATGACATGATGAATGAACCAATGGATTAACCACTGATGGTGCTCAAGACCATGCAAAGTGTAGTGGACTAAGTCAGAAGACTGACTGGAAAATGTTTTCATTTACAATTTTCTTAGATCAAAATCATAAAACCAAAAATACTTTTGCATATAATTTGTTAATTTGAATAAATTAGCACAAGTTGGAGCTATACTAAGTACATTGTTTTCTAATTATAAAACTAGTTATCTTAATATGCAATTCAATTTTACACTTGTATTTGAAAGTAATGACAAAATGATGATTTTTTTAACATGATCAAATTCAAAATATTCTCCATTAAAAAAAAATTACAGGCATTTTTTTAATTGTTGTATGCACATGTCGCTACCACAGATTTGGAAGGCAGTTCTGATAGCAAGTTATTAATTATATGTTTTAATTTATTCAACGCTAACTTAGCTTTAATCATTTCAGTTTTACTTTTTATACATATAGAAGATCCTGGTGTTAAAATGTTGGTTTATCAAAATTGTGCATAGTATGTTAACTGGCAGAACTCCACACTGGTATAATATGTCTAACAGAGCGGGAAAACGGTAATCATTTATTTCCCTTGAGTGGAGATTGTAACCATAACAGTTGTCTTTATAGTAAAATATATTTATTAGCACATGACTACTTAGATGTTTCATGAATTTATAATTTTCTATGCAATTAATTGTACATTTTGTAAATACAACAAAGAATTACGCATATTTTTTTATTGATTTTCCTCAAGCACTCCGTGAAACAATATAATTACTACAATGTGTATATTTATTCTAGCCAACATCTGTAAATCTGTACAACTCTGTCATGTTATCATAGCAAACATTACAAAGATAATATGAGATTGATGTTCAGATAATTCTAATCTGTTTACATTAGAATTAAATTATTGCATGCCTCACATGTATGATTGTGTATGAAAGTTTAGGATTTTCATTATTTTAATGGAGACAAAGAATGACATATAATGTAATGTTTTAAAAAAAAAGTAAACTCACTTTACTTGTCTATCTATATGATAATTGAGCACAATAATATATTAAAAACACACTATCTTATTTAAATTTTGCTATTTTATAAAAAATATAAATATAACGTACCCAAAAGTGGTCGCCTCGGATCATCAACGTCCATTATACTGACTTATTTTCATTATGATAAGCTTTGATCTATTACACGATGAATTTAATTAGCATAGCTAATATTTCTTTGTTTATTTATTTTTTGCAAATGACATTTATGCGATTAAATGTCAATGTCAAAGGAAATATTATACATTATGGTATACCATAGACAACAAAACTAAGTGATTTGTTTGTACATAACTGGCAAGTTCGGTACGCCACAATTAAAATAATAAAAAAATATATAAAATAAATTATGTTATTTGGTTTGATTCTTCAGATTTATTGTCAATGTCAGTTACCCAATCTTTTAAACACCATATTAGATATTAATGAAGAACTAAGAAATATTTTAACTCGACGTAAATCATTATCAGGTTGAAATATATATCCTAATAAGACCCAAGCAAACATAATAGGTATTCCAAGACTAACCTCTCAAATGACTGTAAGGGATTTACCGTCTGTATTACTTGATGGAACAAGTTCCCTTAGAACGAAGTCATAAATTTTTATATTATTTTTGATCAATATCTATTGATATTTTTCTTTTTAGATTTCTTATTTCTTGGAAGCATTATTACGTCGGTTACGTAATTTTCTGCCCATCCCAACTAAGGTTTCACTAGCACAGTCACTCCTACTTCCAACTCTTGATTATGCCAATTGCTGTTATCTCGATTTAAAAGAGGAGCAATTAAATAAGCTTGAGTCTCTGTCTGTATCCAAAATATCTGTATAAGGTTCGTATTTGGACTTCACAAGTACGACCATATCTCCGAGAGTCGAAAAAAGCTCCCAAGTGGTTACCAATTCGTCTTCGTCGAAATACTCACGTGCTTTGCCTCCTTTACTACGTTCTCTTTAATCCGTCTCCATCGTATCACAAAGTAAAGATTTAATTTTTTATGTGAATCATATGATTTCCCACTCCACTCCAAATTTAACTTAAATCTCAACATGTCACTCTTCTACCTTGTTACCAATTCCTTCTCTATTAAATCCGTCCGCCTATGGAATTACTTACCATTAACCATCAAACAAACTCACAAACTTTACAAGCTTTTAAAAAGAGGCTGAAGGATTATTACCTCACACATTAAGTAGTGCTAAATCACATTGATTATGTATGTAGGTATGTATGTATGTATGTGATTAATTATATATGTGTTATATATGATTATACTGCAATTGTCATATATTTATTATATTGGAAGAGATCGCTCATTTAGCGATAAGAGGCCGTCTGTTGTACCGCGATTACTTTCAGACACTGTTCCATTGCACTACTACGGCCTGATATTTTAATATTAGATTGACCTAAAACTATTTATACAAAAGTGGAAAAGCAAAGAATTAAGATTTAATAAATGTATTTAAAGTTGATTGTATATAAAAAAAATGCAAAAGTGAATTGAAGCTAGAACACGAGATACTTCTTCAAATATGGTGACGTGTTGCTCAATTACTTATTATACAGACTTAAATTTTAAAAAAGTTTTTATTATCAAAAGCGGACTATGATAATTCAAAGTAAACTTTTATCAATAATTTCTAAAAACACACGAACAGCACTATTATTGTTTTAGGGAGGGTAGATATTTAATTTTGAAAATTTTGTGTCAACCAATATAGTATTATAAATAATATATATTTATAATACTATATTTGGTATAAATATATATATATATATATTATATATATAATATATATATCTATATATATATATATATATATATATATATATATATATATATATATACATAATAACATGTATATATAACTTTATATTCTCTATTTGTCAACGACAGCTAAATAGGATAGCACGGCACGGGACGACACAGATAACCTTCCAATCTAGATTGAATGCGGATATATATATATATATATATATATATATATATATATATATATATATATATATATATATATATATATATATATATATATATATATATATATATTATATATATATATATATATATATATATATATGTATATATATATATATATATATATATATATATATATATATATATATGTATATATATGTATGTATATATATATATATATGTATATATATAATATAACATGTATATATAACTTTATATTATCTATTTGTCAACGACAGCTAAATAGGATAGCACGGCACGGGACGACACAGATAACCTTCCAATCTAGATTGAATGCGGATCGAATCAGTTCAACCTAACAATATAATTTCTCTAATTATTTTATCGATTATATTAAAATTAAATTTTAAAATATATTTCAATATAATAAATATGCTGATTTTCTTATAAATATTATTTATGCCATGGCTGGCACCGAATTCAAAACGGCGGATATTAAGTAAATGAAAGTATAAAAATAATAAATCTTGTTTCAGTTTGTATGTATAGACAAGAATAATTTAGAAGAAAGATTTTTTTTTATTAATTTTATTATCTCATTTTCAGTTTGGTTGTTGTCAAAAATATTACTTAAAAAAAAATAGATATTATCATGATCAGTCTGTCCTCGTGTAACATAGGTTTTATTATATTTGTATAGGTATTATTAATGTATTAGGAAATTCAAACCTATTTTAAATAAACAACTCCTTACTCCTACCAATATACACATATTGGTAGGAGTAAGGAGGATAAATTAAATGCTCATAAAAAAATACTACGCCTGCGCTGATAATGAAGCAATATTAATTAGCTTAAACAGGCGTAATTAGGCGCAAAAATGCTGTACAAATTGGCAAAAAAATGATATGGTGATCCACCTCCAAGTTATGACCTACTAAACAACAAAAGAATAATCAAAATTCATTCATAATTGAAAATACATACAAAAAAAAACAAACTAATTGATAACCTCTTCGTTTTAGAAGTCGGTTAAATATTTATTAACGTTGACGTTAGGCAGTTTTATTTTCATTTACTAACAAACAATAGCTTTTGTTGCATTCATTATATTGGTATTTAATCTTTTTTGCTGGAATAAATTTCACTCTCGTTATAATTTTTCATATTTTCAATACAGATTTGATGGCCAGTACCACTGCTCGAGGCGCTTAGAAAGCTTTCTTTATATATAAAACGCAGTTCTCCTCTGGGTCATTTTTATATGGAGATAACAAAATGTCCAAGCCACAGTCCACCAATCAGTAATATCAATGTTACTGATAGCTATTTATTTATTATAATTATATTAAAGCTCGTAAGTAACTTATTTTATCCATATTTATTTATCAACTACCTACAAAAATATAATTCACTTGGCAAAGTGAGGTTACCACCGGTGTGATTGTAAAAAGCTCACTTTTGTATCGAACGTGGAGCTGTTAGGTTGTCCAATAGGTTGTGTTTCTTTGTTTATTCTTCAATAGCTAGTATTAGACGTCTCGTATTTCCATTGTAAAATAATAGTATTAAATAAATGATACCTCTGTACATATTCGACGAGCTAACATAATACCAACATTTTGAAATGTTGGTAGCATTGATGTTGGTTGGTGTTTAAAAGTATAACTTTTAAAAAGTTTAGGTTATTTTTCAAAGACTGCGTTTTTGAAAATATTTTTTATATGATGCTCTGCATATATGTCATAGTTATATAGACGTCAATGTCCTAGGGGACACTGGGGTACTGGGGACCTTGGAAAATTGAAAAATATCGCTAGTTACGCCAATGTCTGTCTGTAACTAACCGTATCTCCCCAGTTTGATAGGACTCCACTCAATTCTCTTATTAAGTAGGAGGGTTGAATACGGAGTATTTTGACACTAGTTTCCTTCGCCTGTTCTAATGTACGGAGAAAAGAAAGATCATTTTTATACATTGCGATACAGATAATCAATATATAAATTATAAAGGTGTTACAAAATCAAGAACATCTTAATTTTATTTATATAAGCCGATAAATAATTTATTGAGATTGGTGTTACGCTTAACGTAAATAATTATTATCACTAGTGCCGAGTACGAGAGAGCGTTGGGATGAGACATAAGAATTCAATAAATAATCATAAAATTACTTTAATGGTATGATTATTAAGTTGTTTTTGTCAGACTGTGTTTAAAAAAAAAGAAATGCTTAAGCTTTTTATATTTACAGCATTAGGAATACCTACTTCTTGTAAGAATGCTTTTAAGTTAAAGCTAGGTTTTGTTATTAAAAGCTTTTTAAAAATCCAAGCTTTTCAGATACTATAATATTTTAATATGATACGACAGATATAAGAATGCCTAATTGATTTTATCTATAGACTGTTCATTTTGAAAATTGAAAAAAAAAACAAATGCAAAAACAAGTTACATAACATTCATATGCATTACACAATCAATTATTCCTGTAAACATTTACTCATATCTTTTTAATTATTTTACAAATCTGCCCAGAACTTAATAATTTAAATTGTACTTACTTAAATTAGAAATAAGGTATAAAATCGATTATTTCATTTACATTATGAAATAAGACCGTGTCACAATCTAGTGTAGTGAGTAGTGAACTGCATTAAAGATAAAAATGCATTCATTGAAAAAAAATGAAGTATTTGTTACATTGTAAGTATTGATGATGAAATATATATGTTTAGTTACGTATGCATAGATACTATAGACAGACATTTTTTTTTTAATATTTTGCTGCGCCAAGGTATAAGGCGAAAATTATAGAAAGCTACAGATTACCGAATATGTGAAATGTGTAAAGTGTTAAACCACACTGAGGATAGAAAAAATACTTAAAGAAACCATATAATTTAAAAATCATCAAAAATATTTAATAAAAATAGCATTCTCTCTTGCCAAATGATTGTTCTTTGCAATAATCTTTGGGTAGCGGAAATTTGTAAAAATCTCCCTACAGAGATGCTAACAACGTAACAAGTTGTATAAAGCATATAAGAATTTCATCGTAGCTTGATGAGAACAAATGACGTAGGGACTGTGTCCAAAAGCCGCTATGCTTTCTACAAAAATATGCTTTCCTATGTGTAGGGTGACACTTTTAAAGAAATAAAATGGTGGAAAATCGCATTGGAGCTTTGAGCAGTGCACGGGAGTGTGACCCAAGTATAGATTTTAATGGCCCTTTAAAATGTGCTTAGCTCTCGCCTCCACTGTACAAAACTCTCCTCTCAATACAAATTTGTAATACGATAACGTACAAATCTCTGAAAACTTAAAAGCTTTAATAAATTAGTTATGCTTTATACAAAAGCTGTTGGTTTTCATAACAACAATACACTGTTAGGTTTTCGTCATACCCTAGTATGGCGATCTTTTTACCAACTACGTCACTAGTGTACGTCAAATAAGTGACACAAATATATTTATGCATAATGTAGGTCGCACACTGGTCATGTTTAAAAACATATCTATAGTTGACATCTGTGACCTCTTTCTTTTTACGTCTAGTGATTTATTCCATGGATTGGCGGATAGGCTTAGCTTAACAGCTTCCCGTATAAAAATCTAAATTGAATATAAAACGTTAAATTATTTTATTTAAATTCCGGAATATATCTCAGGTATCATACTAAATCCCTTTTTTGTTGCCATGTACAACTTAACCAATTGCCATCATCATAAACCATAAAAAGAAAATTGGTGTAAATGTAATTTTATTATGCAAATAATTGTTCTTGACTAATTTTGAATATATGGTCAAGATGCAAAAAAATATTTCTCGGCTTTTTAGGCTTCCGTATCTCAAAAGAAAGAACGAGACCTTAATAGAATCAGTTTGTGGTCCGTCTGTCTGTCTGTTCGTCTGTCGAGACTATTTCTTTCAGGATCACGAGGAGGTATCAAGCCAATAAAAAAAACTGAAGTCAATCCAATGCAATTAATAAACCTTTACCAAAGCAGGCAAATCTCGAAAACTAGGTGAAAGTGAATAACTGAGTGTCTGTAGGGGTAGGGGTTGAGTTGCTATGTATGAAAAAGCGTGTAGCTGCTATTAAACCGAGTAAATCATTAGCAGGTACAAAACACATGTGTATGTTACATTATATGTACATAAAGATATGAATTTAACCTCCAACCTAAAGCTATCATAACCTGCACTTATTGGGTTAAAACTAGTTGAAAATTTTATTAAATATGTCACATACTATCTATAGGATAATACAACTCCGGTTAATGATATTTGTATGTCGCTACTATATGTGAAATTTTATGTTTGACGAAAAATATATTAAAAATATTGGTAACTAGCTAACCGGCTACAGCTTTGACTGCGTTGTTTTTGAATTATAAAATTATCTCACGGTAAATAGTACTGTACTTCTCCACTCACTTTTTTTTTACTTTCACTTTGAATTTCAAATGACTTGTATATCGAAAATGTCGGTATACCCACTTACGCTATAAAAAGAAAGAATCTGCTTATTTCAAGATTGTATACTGAGTGGTCTCTGGTCATGTCAGTCTCTTCTTCTTCTTGGCATTAGTACCGGCTTTTGCCAGGGTCTGCCTTCCGACTAAGCCTACTCCACTTTGCACGGTCTTTAACATCCTCAGTGGACAATCTATTGGCTCTCATATCTTGTGTCACGACATCCAGCCATCGCTTCCTTGGGCGTCCGGGTGGTCTAGCTCCAGGGACAGACATGTCAAGGCACTTCCTTCCGACATAGTTCTCAGATCGGCGCATAACATGGCCATACCATCTCAGGCGACGCTCTTGGAGCTTATCCGCTACGTCACGGACCCCAAGACTACCTCGAATGAATGTGTTGCGTATGCGGTCGGACCGCGTAACGCCACACATCCATCTCAGCATCTTCATCTCCGTGACGTGAAGCTCCTGAGTGTGCCAAGATAATGTTGGCCAACATTCGCTGCCGTATAATAGTACAGGTCGGATAATGCTCTTGTATATCAGTCCCTTGAGCTTGGGCGGTATTCTGCTATCACAGACTACACCAGTGACCTCCCGCCATTTGGCCCAGGCAGCGTTTATACGGGCATGGATGTCGTGGTCGATGCCTCCAGACTCATGCATAACGGCTCCAAGGTACCTGAACTTCTCCGACTTAAGGGCTGGCTCAGGCCCGATATGGATGGTGCTCGAGTCCGGGTTCCCGCAAGTCATGTTTGAGACCACCGTTCTCAAGCGCACCCTTCCAGGCGTTCACTTTACGCTCCAGCATCAGTCGGTTCTCGTCGATGACTACTATGTCATCGGCATACATCATCAGCCACGGGGGCTGGCATTGGATGTGAGCCGAGACAGTATCCAGCACTACATTGAATAAGAACGGACTAAGAGCTGAGCCCTGGTGAACCCCTACTGTAATCGGGAAGGGCTTGGTGTCGCCAACAGCGGTCCTAACCACTGAAGCGGAGTCGTTGTACATATATCTGATAACCCCAATATAGGCTTCAGGGATCCCAATGGATTGGATCGCAATGCCCACCAGATACACTGACGTGGCACACAGTCAAAGGCCTTCTGCAAGTCCAAAAAGGCCACATGCAGAGCTCTCCTTTTTCCCTGTAAGCCTCCATCAAAGTTCTGAGGGCAAAAATGGCGTCCATAGTGCCTGATCCTGGTTGAAACCCATACTGGGACTCAGAGACAGTACATTCTTGGCGGAGCCTGAGGCCGATCATGCGCTCGAAGAGCTTCATGGTGTGGCTCATAATCTTAATGCCTCTATAACTACCGCAATCTTGAACACTGCCCCTTCCTTTGTAAATAGGGATAATAAAGCTCTGCCGCCACTGATGTGGCATCTTTCCAGTATTCAAGATACGGTTAAACAGGTCAGTAAGTATAAGCACACCAAGAGAGCCCAACGATTTCCACGCCTCGATTGGGATGTCGTCAGGTCCTACCGCTTTTCCGTTCTTCATGCGTCGAAGACAATTACGAGTTTCGTCATGGGTTATTGGAGCAACAAGTCCGAGGTTAGGAGATAATTCAGGAGGAAGACTACAAGACTGCTGAGTGTTCAGCAGCTCCTTAAAGTAGCTTCTCCATCTCTCCTTCACAGAGGCATGACTACAAAGCAACGTGCCCCGAGAATCTCTGACGCAAACACATTTTGTAATATCCTGCGTCGCTTTATCTCGAGCACGAGCCAGTTTGTATATGAGCTTCTGCCCCTCCACAGTTTCAAGTTTATCGTACAATGGCGACAAACTTTCTCTGCGGGCTCTGGCTACAGCTCTTTTGCTGGCCCGTTTCGCTGCAATGTACTCCAGTCTGTCTTCAGGAGAGTTGGAATGCTGCCATTCTTTAAACGCAGCCTTCTTTTCCTGAATCACCCCCTGCACCTGGACATTCCTCCACCATGTCTCCCTGTCGATGACACGCCCACCCTTAGTAACGCCAAGAACTCGCTTGCCCGCCGCAATGATTGTTGAATGAGCTCGATCCCATGCAGTCTGAGCGGTCTCGGTGTTAGTCAGTAGATTTAGACTCTCCACCTCCGCCAAGAAGTCTGTCTGCATCAACCCATTCAACAACCACCACTTAATCCTAGGCTTGCGTTTCTCAGCTACTTTCTTTTTCGGGGTAACATTATAGTCCATGACAAGGAGGCGATGTTGGGCCGTCAGGCTTTCGCCGGGAATGACCTTACAGTTGGTCACCCTGCCTATATGACACCGTCTAGTCAGCAAATAATCAATTTGAGTTGAGTGGGACCCGTTCTTATACGTTATAAGGTGCTGAGGTTTCTTCTGGAAGAAAGTGTTCACGATGGCCAGATCAGACGCAATGCAGGTTCTTAGAATATTTTCTCCCTCTGCATTGCGAAGACCATATCCAAAACCCCCGTGAACACGTTCATACACCTCAGCGACCCTACCCACGTGACCGTTCAAGTCCCCCCCAACTAAGATTGCTTCGGTAGACGGAATAGCGAGTAGGACCTCTTCACACTGCTCCCAGAAAGTCTCCTTTTCAGCCGCGCTACAACCCGCTTGGGGAGCATAAGCACTGATTAAGTTTGTGATTACGCCCTCGATCAGTACCTTTATCCGTATCAAGCGGTCGCAGCGACGGTCAACTTCAAGAGGCCCATTCTGAAGCTCTTCAGAAAGCGCTACCGCTACACCGTTTTTGCCCGTAGGTGACCCAGTGTATATAAGGCGGTAACCCTGCCCGATGTTACGAGACTTATTGCCCTTCCAGCGAGTTTCCTGAAGGAAAGCACACTGGACCCGACGTCTCATGAGATGTGCCTGCGCGTCGTTTAACGGCGACGCCCTAGCCATACCCAGCTTTTTGTCAAATCGGTCCATATGAGTGGCGAAGTGGTTTTTAGTGGAGCGATTGCCATCTGACCTCCAAACCCATTACTGGGAGAAACCAAGAAAGGAAAGGGAATAAGAGGCAGAAAGACTTGGAATATAGGGGAGGGACACCACTTACATGGATTGGATCGGGTTATGAAAGTCTGGTCATGTCAGTCATGTTACAGTTTTATATTACTCGTCAGTCGACTGATATATAGGCAAAGGTTTTACCATTAATATCCATATAAGACTTTTAGTATTTAATTCATTTTATGTAATAAAGAACGTTTTACACCTTCCCGGCCTTTGACATTTAGTGAAAAATATAGATATAGATACTCATATATCTGATATTTGGCAAAGATACGTACTATGATTGGTGCATACTTATACATACATATTTCACGCTTACACCATTTATTGGGTTGTCAAGAAGAACGGAGCGCTACGGTTCATTCAGTGCTTGAACTTCTTCAGTATTACATGCCGGAAAGAATGAAATACACCTATTTACGTGATGTTCCTTCAGTAACAATGGAGTATTCTCGATGGCCAAACAAGTTACTCGGTAAGAGAAGTATATAGTTCTCTCTCTCTCTCTCTACTTCTTTTACCGAGTCGAAGGGTGTTCAAGGACGTCGTCATAGAATGCCAAAGTCCCAAAGTCGTTACGGTGCAAAGAGTCTAGTAAATGGAATGTGTGTAACAGTCATGTTGTACGCTCAAACAATAGGTATGGGTAGGGTATGTCAAACGTAAAGTTGTAATAACATTACATCAGACGTAACGCTTAACTAGCTCAGCGTTCCTCACAGGCGTGATCTTTAACATACATATTTATATATACATAAAAAAAAATATTTTTAACGAGCACTTCATTACTTTAATTGTATGAAGGTTGATTTATTCTTAATAAACAGAAAAGAAATTGTATAAAATAAATATGTTATCCAGCGTTTTTAAAATTATAGGGTAAAAAAAGCAAAGCTCTAATATCTTCAATTTGATTACAGTCAAACACGTCAATCCTGGGCTTCGCTTCACGTTTCACGACGTATGTTGAATAAAGCAAGGTAATTAAGTACCAGGGTAGGTAAGTACCAGGGTAGGTAAGTACCAGGGTAGGTAAGTACGAGAGAACATAGTTTCACCGTTCTCTGCATATCGCCCGTTGACTGATGGTGCTGAATCACGCTATTGTTGTCTTTCCCAGAGCGAGGAAAGTAATTAATTCCACTTAGTGGAGAAAAAAATTAATTGTATTCAAAATCTCGATGACGATAGCATCAAATATCTCCATGTAAATGTCTTTACATATTACATCAGATTTTTCAAACGTGCATGTTAATTAAAGCGTGCGCCCGCGCAGCAATCTTCCAAGCGTATTGCATTAGACGGCAAGATGTTTATTTACAAACAACTGTATTGCCGTCTCGCTCTTTCTTTATTCGATAGACAGAGATGAAAGATCAAATATCGTCCTTTATATTACAGAGGTATATATATATATATATATATATATATATATATATATATATATATATATATATATATATATATATATATATATATATATATATATATATATATATATATATATACTTCGTTTATTAATTAGAATGTATAATAAGGTTAAATGTAATAAAAAATAATTTCTAAAAATATCGTAGTTTTCATATTTTGATTATTGTTCAATTAATACAAATATTTAATTTATACATATATACATAATACATACATATGCCTATATATAAAAGATTTAGTAGAATAGATAGAATATAGATCTACGAGAATATACATCTATATATCTAATTTTTTAAATATATATGTATATTTATTATACTATCTATCTAAAATAAATTCAGATCGTTCTTACCTTTAAACATTTTACAAGTAGGTAAGTTTTAACATTTTTCTTTCTAAAATTAATTAATTTATATATTTGAGTGCAAACAATAGTCACGATATAATATACGTATGGACAAATGAAATCATTATCTCAGCCAGTAGCATTTTACATAGGCTCATACTCCAATATACGTAATACACGTTAATAATACACGTTCCTAATAAAAATATCTAAACAAACAAAGTGCTCAAAATAAATATTTCAATATAAAACTAAATTTCAATTTACTAACTAAATTAAGACAGCCCTTTTAGTCCTTTCATATGAAAAACCCTAACTACGTAGCTAACCATTAGTGATAAATTACTTATAAATATTAATTAAGAATCTATAAAAACGTCTAACATAATTGACCTTCTACTAGTAAGTTCAGTAACACATTCTAAACTGCATTTCTTGGCGTGACTTTCTTAGAGGCGAGCACGTGATGACGTAAGACGCGTCTCTATTGCATCATTGTATGAAATGCATATATACTCGTATACATAGATAAATGAGATTCGCTGAGGCAATTAGAAAATTAGCGCACCAACTAGAACGGTACCGCGAGAGAGAGGGAGGCGCGGTCTATTATAACTGTCGCCAATACAAACATTTACACCGACGGACGATGAATTCATAATTTTTGTGGAAAAAAATCACTTTACTATCCAGAAAATTATCAATAAAGGCACAGACAACCAAAGTCTGCGGTGTAAATTAAAAAAAAATTAAATAAGATTGATTATTTCTGATTATTTTTTTCATTTTGTGCATTTTATAAAAGAAAATAACTTATCTCTTTGGTATTTAGATTTAAAGTTCCTAGAACATTTTTCAAAGGCGGCATTATTAAGAATATTTTAATTTTGTTAGGCTAGGTTAGAGAAGCTTGGACAGAGGAGTTAATTTGCATTTCAAATGGCCCTTAAACCTCTAATAATTTAAATAAACTAAAGAAACCGTAGTGGTGGTTTGTGGGTTCGACTCCCACTCGGTGAGAATGAAAAAAATCCATTTTCTTCTGGCCAGATGGCAAAGCGCGGTGTTGAGTTCCGCCACTTAACACGCAATGCCTCGAATGGCGGAAAATGGGAAACGGAGTGTCTTAACACTAGGTTAGTTCTACCTGCGGTTCCCTCTGCCTATATAGCTATGTGCGCGATACAGTGTGAAGGTAAAAATGAAAAGTCAATATTAAAAACCTTACTAATCGAATAAATCTGAAAATAAAACTAAAGTAGTATCTAGAAAATAGAGAATGCCTGTAAAAAGATTCCTTACATGTAAAATTTATTCTTTAAAGAATTGAACGCACTACTATCAAGCGAGCTTTCATACACAGCTTTAAATAGTATATAAAAAAATGTAGACCTATCTGTCTGTATGACCAAAATATCCCAGTGCACCTGAACTTTGACTTTAAACTGAAAAATAATTTAAATTAATTGCAATTAAATATCATTTAAAACATTTTACTTGTTTACTTACAAATGTAGAATTACGTAAGTAATAATTCTTTGCGCTTAATAGCTTATTAAGAGATTACTGTATGAACGAAATAAGATAAGAGTATAAATAAATTTCACTCTCACAGAAGAGAATTAGATTATAACCGGCATTTAATTGTTAAAAAAACGTGTATATTTGTAACTAAGAGCCGTCTCGAAATATGGCTATCGATTACATACTAATTTAAAATATGGAATATATCATTAACATAAGTAGATATTTGCCAATAAAGTCCGGGCTAGATTTATAAGGATATATAAGTGGATTCAATATATATAATGGATATATATGTGGATTCAATTCCAATTTAGGGAAATTCACTATTTTTTTTTTCTCCCATCTCGCAAGACAAAACGCGTGCTATGATCGGAAAGTTTCAAAGCTAGTTTTATGAAAAAACTTCTTTTGGAAGCCATAATTACCTAATTACACTTATTTTTTCTCCGTCCTCTCTGTCACATATTCTTTCGTTCCATAGTGAACTGACAGAGTCCTTCTATATTACAATTTATTTTCTAACATAAATATAATTATATAGCAGTATAAGTCTAATGCAAGCCGCAAATCTAGTTTCGTCATGTTACAACTGGCTTTTATTTACAAACAACTTGTTACACAATGCGTCTACCTAATTATGTACATGTTACTAGACATCGATTTTGTATAATAAGTAAGTAAGTAAGTAAGTGAGTAAGTAAGTGAGTAAGTAAGTAAGTGTTACAGATAAGTATTTGCTAAGCCATGGTGGCTCAATGGGACAGACTGCACCTTACACTCGGGAATGATATTTTTTTCATATCATGTAGGTAATATTTATATATAAATAGCATTCAGAAACAGAAATAATAATAAATATAATATATAAATGTAATAATAAATACAGAAATAATAAAAATATATATTTTTTATATTATCTTAGAGTTAATATAAAATATATATTTTTTTTATTTATAGGCAAAATATCAATTTTCAAAGCATTTACATGGTCATAAATTTACAATGGCGTTCTCAAGAATAGTAAAATTTCGATTACGTAAACTATCAGTTACAGATTATCTAGTAAACTCTAAATATGGAAGAAATTAATAAATATGGAATAGAACCCACAACTCCCTTGTATTACTCATACATACTGTCCACTCAACAGGAGGAGACGCGTGATCTTATCATATTAATACAATAATAGCTTATAATTATTACAATTAAACGTATTTGTCGGACGACCAAGATACTAAATAAATATGTAAATCAATATTATTGCCTTAGCTTTATCGATCTTGCCCTTGAATATGGTTTACAGCATCAATGAACTTAAAGTAAACAAGTATTAAAGAAATTACTAAAAAAAAAGTTCTAATTTTTTAATTGAAAAGTAATCTTGTATAGTAAGTAGTAAGTTACTTAATAGAATAAAACATATTTTTTAAATAGTAATTTTTCATTAATAGTGTAGTGGGGTAGCGTTTAACCGTAAGCACCATGGTTGTGGGTTCGATTCCCATTCCAGCAAAGTGCGTCGATGAAATCCAACACTCAATACGTCTACAAATTGGGAAAAAAGAGAGAAAGAAATCTTGACACTAAGTTCTCGGTCTCTCTGTTCTGATATTGCGGGATACAGCATGAAATAAAATTATAGTAAATTAAACTCCCTTAGGAAAATTTGGCTAAATTAATTGTCTTTGGTGTCAAACTCAACAGGCTATAGGTTTAATACTATTTACGAGTACTCACAAAATTAATTTTTTTAGCTTCTACCTACACTAAAATATTGTGCATATATATAGTATCATAATTAATTATAGCTATAATGTTGTATTTGCACAAGCACACTTGGCTTCTCTACGTATATACTTTAAACCACTAAAAAAAAAAACAAATATCTAGAATATTATCTGTATAACAATATATAAACTATAGCATAGATTTAAACATATTACTACTATGCTAGAAATGGTATCGAAACCCAAGGACTTTTTGTATATGAAAATATATTTTTTCCATGTTAAAATAAAATTTAAAATATTGTTAGGAGAAGTAACATCGCTGCCAACATAAAAAGACGCATACGCAAGCCAAACGGCCATTCAAGATCGGAACGTCACTATTGATAGACAGTAAACGGGTTCACTGGTTGTTTCTCGTAAATAGAAAATAGTGTTGTGCTGTGACATTCTTATTTGTTTATTTGGAAAAAAAATAAGTAAGTATTTTTATATATATTATTATTATATTTTGAAGGTAAATTGGACTTATTTCTTGAATTTACTTGTTTTATTAAACATTGGCTTTATATGACATAAAATATATGACAGCAATTACAATTGCATTATGAAGAAAGATTTGATGAAGCTATCGAGATTCTTTTTAATAGAAACTTTATATTACAACGGTTTTAAATATTTATAGGTAAAAAATATACAAATATACTTATTTTGTTATAAGTAACTATGATTGAAATAAATGTGGAATTTGAAGAAAACGCATAGTAATCGAAATGTCATCTATAGGTATATTGGTATGATTATTGAATACTGACCGATACTATTTTGAACAAAGTATTCGACAAAGCAGCGACTCAACACGCTGTTTTTGATTTGGTTGTTGAAAACACTTAAGCTATCTTAGCCTATCCCGCTATGCGGGATAAAGCGTGAAGCTGGAAATTATAAATGGCAAAGATTTTTGTTCTTTCGTCCATCATTTTTTTTATACTAACTAACTTTTAAGTTTATATTTTTAAGTTTATATATTATAAGTTTATATATTATATATTTTATTTTGTAATTTACGCGGCTGGTACGAATTTGTTTACACACGGTGGTATTGAGTTCGAATCCCATTCAGTAAAACTTTCCATATTGAAATAATACCTATATGTTAGACGAAATGCATAGCTCTGCCATTATAAAAAAAAAAACCAAATGTGAAAAAAAATCCCGATTCCGATAGATAACAAATTTCTAATATAATTCACATAATAACCTCAGATGACTTATTTAATTGGCCGTCGCTATCAAATGAATAGTTTGCTCTTTGACGTATTAGAACGTTTTCGTCAGAGAATGCGGACAAATATGTCCGTTTAACTTCATTAATTTTACAACTAAATGTACTTCGCTTGATTCAATATCAAGCAAGCAAGATTCATTATCAAAAGCTGTACGAAATACAAGCTCGAAGGCGGAGAGTGGAGTGCCTTAACACTCTTCCTTCCATTTAACGAAGAAGAGAAGCTTAAAAAAGCTATAGCAGTATAAAGCCTTCACCAAAAGCGTTTTATATGACTTTTCATATGGCATAAGCACTAAATATGAATGCAATCACAAACTTGGCGTTTATATGTAAATAGGTACTAGATAACGACCTGTGACCTCATTACGTAAATAGCAATACATTCAATCGATCAAAAGCTGTCATTAGATACAATCACGAAAGCACATATTGCTAACCAGATATACCTGGATAAACAAATATAAATATTTTAACAAATATAAAGCAATCGCGGTTGTGGGTTCGATTCCCACTAGAGGAAATTAATTATTTTCATTTTCTCGCTCTGATAGATAAAGTGCACGGCTTATCTTGAATTCGGTAGCACTTTCCACCTGAACATTAAATTCTCTTCGCTTACCGTTTATACAGGATAAAGCGAGAAACTAGAAAAAAGATGTTTAGAAATTATTATTTTGAATCTGATTTTACATTTTTTATATAATTCTAAGTATGCTTTGTTTCGAAATCGGGCGGAAAGGATATAGAGGATATAGAAGATAGATATAGGTAAAGGCCTATCCTGCTTTATACGGGATAAAACGAGATACTGAACAAAAAATATTACTTTATTCACGTATAAAAATAAATTGTATGTCCCGACTTTCTGCCCTATTTTCAAGATATTTCGTGTTGAGTGGTCAAAGTCAAGGTACACTTGTTCATATTACTAGAGGGTGTCAATAAAAACAATTGAATCCCCCGAGTGGGAATCGAATATGTATCAATTCATCTTCAGACCTTGGAATATACGAGTACTTGGAATAATTACCTATAACAGGTTACTTTCAAGTCTAAATACATAAATATTAAATATCTAATTATTTCTTAAACATATTAATCATTTTCTATTGAGCTTATAAATTGTAAAAGCTTTTTGATAGGAATTTTACAAACTTAACACATAATTATCTAAAACTGTATTTAAGATAAAACAAAATTGCAACATGTCTAGATAACTGTTGCTCTGTTATTATATTATTGTATATTATTGTATTTTAACGTAATAAAGTCTAAAAAGCAAGCATCAGAGGAATTTCAACGCTGCTTGATGAGAACGCATGGCTTAGTGGTCAGAGCGCTTGGACGGTTTCCCTGAGGCGCGGGTTCAAATCCCCGCTGCATTCAAATTTGTATGTTTTCTTTAAGTATTTCTCTGTCCATTTTGTGGATTAACACTTTAAAAATAATAAAAATTAGACACAATGTCTTGATAAAATGAAAGCTTATAAATATTAACGAATATTTGAGAAAATTAGGTAAAAGTTGCGATATGTGGGAGACTGTGGAGTACAATGACTTCTAAGTTTATATACAAATGTAATGTATAGAATATAGATATTGTTTTGTTTCTTAATTAAATCTAATCTTTTGTACGGTCATTTGCCTTTTTTTTATGTATGCTAACCTTCGACTCTTATTCTTATGCTTTTATAACAAAAATATTAATATTATCGACCTCTTGTAATTCGTAAGTTAGTTGACATGTGCTTGTATTGCATGTTTTAAGCTTATTAGGTGGAAATTTATATTTTCAATATAAATGGTTTTTCAGACTGATTAGGTAAGGTTAGGTTAGTCAGAGCAGGCAGAGTGGACGTATTGTTAAGACACTCCGCTCTCCGCTTTCCGCCCAATTTTCGAGACATTTCGTGTTGAGTGGCGGAACTTAACGCAAGCTTTTTCTACTTACTAGAGTATGTTGTGTTTAGTAGGAACTTTAGTGAACTGGTGGTAAAGCTTTTGATGTTCAAAAAGTGTAACACGTATCTTATTTTTAATAAAACTCAAATTACTTCGACATTGACTTTACTTTTTTTTCAGCAATGCGTGTTTGTGTAGTCGGTGCGGGTGCAGCTGGTCTGTGCGCTGCTAGACATCTCCTTGTGGAGCCTTGTGTGTCAGATGTCGATGTACTAGAACAATCCGCCCAGCTGGGCGGCACTTGGGTGTACACTGAGAACGTTGGCTACGATGACTTCGGACTACCTATTCACACTAGCATGTATAAGAGTTTAAGGTAAAAATATACTTTTAAGGTTTTTAAATTTATATGTTGATAAACTTTTTTGAGCAATCATACTTTTTTTTTTTATTATGATATTAAATTAAAATAATTATTTAGTAAACATCACTTGATGTTCCTGTAATGCAACGTTTAATAATATATTGTGCTACTAGCAAATATGAAGCTATCAATAACTTGAGACCGAAGTGCAATTTCTATCGGAATGATAAAATTTCTTAACATCACGCTCTGTACATACTTAATATTCAGGGCGTTTGAGATAATGTTGTATGAGCTAATTACTCGTACTGACAGTGTATGTTGTTTGGAGTCTGTCAATCAGTCAATGTCTGACTGTACTTGGGACGGTCGTGGGTTCGATTCCTATTCGAGGACTCTTCAAAAAATTTTTGAATATTTTCTCGTTATATGTTTATGACGTCATTTCTTCAGATAAGACGATACTTTTCGTAATTCGTTCTAATATCGTACGGTTATTGAGCATCCAGTCATATGATGTTTGGAACTCACTGAGCACGTGTAATTGTTTTTTACACATTTTAAATAAAAGCTTAGCTTAAAAGCTTAAGATCAGGCATTGATTGTAAACGCGACGGTTGCTGGTTCGATTCCCACTTGAGAGGATGAATTATTTATACTTCCTCGCTCTGGTAAGGAAAGGACACGAGGTGTTAAGTTCCGCCACACACGCTATATTTATTGCGATAGTATATTTTAGTAGCGACATTTGTAACACTCACATTGTTCTGGACGCAATTAAGTTTTAATATATATAATGGAGTATTTAATTATATATATATATATATATATATATATATATATATATATATATATATATATATATATATATATATATATATATATATATATATATATATATATATACTGACAATACTGACACTTACGTCAGTTAACGTTTCGATTCGATGAAAGAAGATTTCGATTTGATTTATGATTTTCAATTTTATATCCGGGATAAAAGCTCGTAAAATATTCCATACATATTATTTAATTTTATACATTTTACTTTTTTTATTTATCAAGCAATCGAAATATTAAATGGATTTTTATTTTATGTTTTTGTAAGCACATGAATCAAATAATTCGTACCAGACAGCTTTTTATCGTGCCCAAGCGTACTAATACGTCACAGGTCACAGTGTATCTGCGTGAGAATGTTGATATTGATTGACATAGATTGTTCTAGAAAGCTTCACAATTTTATATTTCAATAAATAAAAATATTAAATTAAAAAAAAATATATACAATTAATTAATTAATTCATTCATTCATTCTTAGTAACAATTTTTTTTAAAACAAAGCGTCTGTTTCCTGTATCGCTTTGCTTCGAATTAAAAAAAAATAGATAGTGATGTTACACTAAGTATTGTCAAACTTTTAACATCGGAATTTATATATTGCTTGAATATAATATAGTAAAATAAGCTTCTTTTCCAGGACCAACCTCCCAAAAGAAATAATGGGCTTCCCAGACTTTCCCATTCCAGACAGCGAGAAATCCTACATACCTGCTAAGGACATGCTCTCATTCCTACAGCTATACTCAGATAAACACGGCATAACTCAACATATTAAAGTAAGTATTTTTATGGACATAATATCTTATGTTTATTTTCTAGATTTATTACCGATTCATGTATGAAGAGGTTGGTCACAGTGGATGAGGCGAAATATTCAATCTGGAACTATAGTGTATGACACGAAACTAAAAAAAAGTGAAACTAGAAACTAAAATATATAATATTTATTTATTTCATATATATATATATAATATATATATATATAGATATATATATATATATATATATATATATATATATATATATATATATATATATATATATATATATATATATATATATATATATATCAAAACATAAATATTTGTCTCTTTGTCTTGTTCACTTCTCTTGCAAAAACACAGTGTTATCAATGCGGATGTTATTATGCAATTATATAATGTACTGGCAATAAATTATTAGATATTTTTTTATTATTATTGTATGTAAACTTATTTATTTACATGTACTTATAGATTTCTATACCCATATATATTTTATGACAAGATATATATATATATATATATATATATATATATATATATATATATATATATATATATATATATATATATATATATATATATATATATATATATATATATATATATATATATATATATATATATATATATATATGTATATATATATATTTACAAATTGTTGTTATATTTTTCTATGGGTACAGTTATCTATATATTAGAATTGGTGATTATACTATTCTATAAAGTTATGCACCTACAAATGTACTATGTAGACAAATTATACTTTTGTCTCGTACGTTAGACGCCGTCATTTGTATAAAGAAATTAATATATTCTATACATATATTGAAAGTAAATAAACCGAGTGTGTTTACGCTAGGTTTAAATTCCAATTTCCGCCCAATTTTCGAGACTATAAAAACCAGGACGAGGAAATAATTCGTTCCCCTGAATGAGAATCGAATCCACAACCGTCACGCTTACAATCAGACGCTTCTTATCTTATCTTATCTATAAAAGCTCATTGTTGCAGTTCAAGCACCACGTGCAACACATAATACCTAAAAAGGGGTTAACTCGCGAGCAATGGGACGTCACTGCCAAGGATCTGACCACCGGAGTGTCTACTACTAAAGAGTACGACTACGTGTTCGTCTGTAACGGCCATTATAATACTCCTTTTATACCTAATATACCGGGCTTGAAAAGGTTTAAAGGTGAATTGTATTTAATTTAAAATTTAGTGTTTTTATTTTATTTTTCTAGAAAATAACTTACTTTTAAAAAATCTTGTTGCGTACTCAATTAATTTTAATATGGTTTTCACTAATATATGGAATGATGTTTGATAAAGGTTTACATGTATTGTACTTGTATATATTGAATTTTAGTGTGTTATAAATAGAACAATTTCTTCGACTGAATTTGAACCTACAACTTAGATTAGTCAGATGTTGCCTAATAGCCCCGGGGCGAAAGTGAAAAGTAAAAGCTTAAAAAATTCGAAGGCAAGGTTAAAAAAAGCTCCTCCTAAATTCTAACAAAGAATTTTCAAGTTTTACATATAAGTGCAGTCAGCCATATTTTCCTACTAAATATAAAATAAATGTTGCAGGTGACGTAATGCACAGTCACGACTACAGAGTACCATCCATCTTCACCAACAAACGTGTTCTTGTGATTGGCGCTGGACCATCAGGGATGGACATTGCGTTGGAAATCACCAGCGTCACCCAGAAAGTCATCCTCAGTCATCACCTGAAGGAACAGCCGAAATCCTTGTTCCCTGAAAACTTAGTACAGAAACCGGATGTGGTGAAATTAGATGGTCACACCGCTGTATTTAGAGATGGGAGCGAGGAGGACATAGATGTTGTTTTTCTTTGTACTGGTAAATCAGTTTTTATTATTTATTATCAGAATTCAAAAACAGATGTTTTAGTATATATTTTAGAAATATTTTTAAAAATCATGTATTGACTATTCGCCAATGGCGTTATAAGTCCGACGTTAGTTGCAGATTGGTTTAAAGTTGTTCATTTAATATCTATTTTATTCATAAAATGAACTTATGGCCTTCTTACACTAACAAGTCGAGTTCCACAACCCATTATAAAAAACTTCTAGTAGGTACTTTTACATATTTTTTATAACGTATTCTACTTTTTAAATTACAAAATAAAATATTGTCTCCAGGCTACCTCTACAACTTCCCGTTCTTGCACGAGACATGTGATATTGTAGTGGAAGATAACTGTGTGGAGCCGCTGTACAAGCATCTCGTGAACATACAGCATTCCTCGATGTGCTTCATCGGCGTGCCGTACTATGTGTGCGCATTTTCAATGTTTGATTTACAGGTAGGGAAAGTCAAGAATTTGATTATTCTTCTCTAGAGAGAACCTAGTGTTAAGACACTCCGTTCCCTACATATTAGTTTAACTTTTAATTTTGTCACCGTTTCAAAAGTCTCAGAAGCTAGGTATGGCTTTTTCTTTCAAACTAGGCAATAGAAATTTAATATTAATATATATAATTATTATTATATAGGTGCGATACTACGTACGATCAATGAACGGTACTTTCAAACTGCCGTCGTCTGAAGAAATGATGCAGCACTGGGAGGAAGAGAAACGTGATCGTGCTGCGCGCGGCTACACCAAGCGGCAGGCGCATATGATGGGGCCGGACCAGGTACGCATTTCTATGAAAATATTGATATTTTCATATCTCGCAAGGCAGACAATACAATTTTGCTTAATTACATTTTGCTCTATTCTTATATATATATAATATATAATTATATATATATATATATACCTCATATATCTATATCGACATAGGTACCGTAGATAGAACATAATAGTTAATATATCTATAAACTACCATAATACGTTATATATTCATACTAATTATATTTAAGCATTAGGATTTCCTACGTAAGTTCATAGGTAAGTTGAGTAATCGGAATTAGGAACTATATATAGCTGTCTAAAATACCATTAATTTCAGTTTCTATCTAAATTAAAAAATATTACTAAAAAAAAATATATATAAGATATATATATATATATATATATATATATATATATATATATAATATATATATATATATATTATATATATAGATATAGATATTATATATATTATAAGATATTATAGTATTATTAGTTACGGACGGTATAGGAAGTTGGAATCAATTAGACCCTATATATAGCCGCGTAGGAAGTGAAGTACCATTTAATTTCCTGTATCGTAGAACATTTCAGAGTTTAGTCGTATGATAAGTAGCTTTAAGACGTAATTTGCCAGCTTTAAATTTCTTTACAAGATGTCAAGCAATTATATGTATATACATTATGACTATTACAAATCGAATAATATTCGTACGTTGAAATTATACCTAGTATTAATCGTTTAAAGCCATATTATTTATAATGTTAGTAAGAACTAAGAAATAAGAAAACGATTACAGAGACATCTTGTTTAGTTTCTACGTTCTGCATTTGACGCTTCAAAATAAGCTGTACACTCGAGCCTACTCAGCCCGGTGGTAAACCCGTCGATGCGATACACCGAGCTTTTACATAAAATATGTACATGTTTATAAGCATGAAGCATCTTTCGAGAGGCGCTGGTGGCGCAGCGGCACAGCGTCTGGCTGTAAAGGCGACAGTCGTACCTTCGGTTCCCACTCGAGTAATTAAAATATTTCATTTCCTTGCTCTGCAAAGAGAATTAAACGCAAAGTGGGGCACGGAGAGTCTTAACACTAAATCCACTCTGCTATATGCAGCTTACAGTGTGAAGCTAAGAAGGCAAAAAGATAGAAAAAGATATATTGAGATAAAATTTCATATTTGCACTTAACGCTTAAATCAACTTACGTACCAAATAACCGGAACTCCTTTTTTATTTATCATTTTATATTTGGCAAGTTTCCATCAATACAATTATAATAAAAAGAAAAAAAATAATTAGATGTCCTAAATATATATATATAATATATATTATATATATATATATATATATATATATATATATACCTACTTGTATTACTTATACGGAAAGTAGAGAACGGAGTGTATTAGCACTAGGTTCGATGTCTACTGCCTACCATGCTATAAGCGGGAAATATCGTGAAGCTTCACACAGAAGTTTCAATCTACGTTCCCGTCTTATTTCTCAAATATAATCAAATCATCATTTAAATCAATGGTCACCAACAAGAGGTTACTATAGAAATTGTCTTTGCCTAATTTTGGGCTACGAATGATTTTTAATTTAGGAGATGTGGGCTTTTGCTAATAGTCAGTGCAAGTTATACTGTACAAATTTGATAAAGTTTATTTATTCCTTTTTTTATACCTGCTGCAAGGTTACTTCGTTATTTCACCACTTATCTAATACAAAAACTCTAGCACAATATTTATAATATTTTATATTTATAAATAGCTTCACGCTGTATCCTGCACATAGCTAGATAGGCAGAGGGAAGGAACCTAGTGTTAAGACACTCCGTTCCCCATTTTCCGCCATTCGAGGCATTGCGTGTTAAGTGGCGGAACTCAACACCGCGCTTTGCCTTCTGGCCAGAGCGAGAAGAAAATGGATTTTTCTCATTCTCACCGAGTGGGAATCGAACCCACAAACCATCGCGTTTACCGACAGGGGCTGTGCCTCTGCGCCACGACGGTCCTCTATATATATAATATGCTTGCGAATTATAATTAAACCGCTTTGTGTAATTAATTTTGATGATTACAATTTCCGTCAACCAAAAGGCAGGATATTACATATCTCTATCCCAAGAGAGTGGCGCGGCGCAATTACCCGCTGTCTTCACGACCGTCCACAATCACTCCAGCCAGAAGTTCCTGGATGACATTGCGGGTTTTAGACACGATGTGTACTCTTTAGTTGATGACAAGAGCTTTGTGTGTTATCGCCCTTAGATTTGTCAATCAATAAGGCTTCTTACAGACGCTTAACTGAATAATAATAGAAGTTATATCTAGAAAACTTTATATCTTTGCATAACTTAGGGTATGCTTTATATTATTATAAACATTTATTTCATATATCTCAATAAATCTTTTAGAAGTTGTAATTGTACTTAATATAGCTATATTAACGATTTTTTTTTTCATATTAAACTTAAATCGATTTCGTCCAAAGTAAAACTTTGAATTATAATTTTTTTTTTTTCCCTTTTATACTTATCTACATGTAAAGATAATGGAGAAAATGATCCTCTAACCACAACCAAAATAAGTAATCTTTAAATACAAAAATATAACACGTAATATATAAAATATATAAAATGTTATTTATTGTTCGAAATTTTAATTCAATTAAAAATTCCAACAAGTTTTGACAGTTCTATTTGTGTAACCGTACAATCTCCTTCGTGTGTTCTCCATACAACGTGACATTGACATAATGAGTTGTGCCCAACTGGCACGCTCAGAACGCCATTGTTAGTGACAGAAGAGAAATTTTGACGGATCTTATATATAATTTGTTTTCCATATCGTATCTATACGTAGTGGATAGGTATTGGATGAAATTTGACATAAAAGACGGTGTCAAATATTTATCTGACGTAGCTACTTATCACTAGTCAATCATATATTAAAGAATAGGTATAGTATCTTTCAAGCCATTTAAATTGCGTAAAACACTTGACAGCCTTTAAAAAATAACTGGTATAGTAGGATATTTTTTATTTAAATAATAGTAGGTACAATATTTTTTAAATAAAGAAAAACAAACTTCAAGCAGGAGGCTAAGGATCAAAGGCTAAGACTATAAAATAAAAAAAAAACTAGAGCATCTTTGCTCGTTGTAAATTAGAAGAGATAAAGACGGTTGTCGTAATGATATGACCTAAATACCTTGACGTACATATTACTTGTATATCTTTATTGATACAATATGTCATTGGTAACAAAAACATATACTATATATATATAAGGTTTAAGCTAAATTATATATAATTTTATTTAGTCAGAATTTCAGTTACTAAAATTTAAACAGCATTTTAAATTCCACTTATTTCTAGATACGTAGGCAGAGAAAAAGTAGCTTCCGTCTAGTTCTCCACTTTCCGTTGAGAGGCGGAGCTCAGCGCCGCGCTTACTATATATTGCTAAAGTGGAAATTGAAATTAATATTTACCCCGTATTTACGGTTAAACTCAGTTCCCTGCGCCACATTGGCCTTCAATAATTATTTAATTTAGAAAAATTTTAGGATGTTTTTTTTATTTTTATTATTATATTATATATAATATTATTTATTTATTTATTTACTAATTAATTTTAAAATCAAGAACAAAAATATAAATCATTTATTTCATTCATCCTACAAAATATAAAAATATAATTTTATAAATAAAACCACAGACAACAAAATATCTTTATTTGAAATGTCAAAATCAAAAATAATATATAAATATAAAATATATTTATTTACCAAAGTACCAGGCGTTCATGAATAGCGAGAAGGTTGTCTCTTTAATACGACGATCGCAACGTCTTGATCCTTTCACTCGGTGAACGTGACTAGTGTTGCAACAACATGAAATGTAATTATAGCAATTTATTTTATAAAGGTACAAGTTGTTTGTTTTAAAGGAAATCAGTCTGTCGGGTTATCGCCATGGAGCCTTGATAGAAACATTGACTTAATAACAGCTTGTTTATGGGTTTTATTGTTAATAAATTTTATTGATAAGGATATGAAATTCATAACATTTCGAATATTATAGCTAGAGATGTACTCAAGAACTTTTTATAGTGCTTTTAAATAACTAACTAAGATAAATGATGTTGAGCGGGTCTTGAATCCCTACGTTCAAACGTTGGTACATTTCTACATCGTTTCAGATAAAAATAAACTTTATCAGTACTTTTCACCTTGTTATTTAAGTGTATAATTATAGCCCTATCACTCATTAGAGTAAGTATACTGGCACCAAAAATGGCTTTTAATTTTTTTTTTTTTGTTATTTTTAGGAGAAATACTACGCATCACTCGCAGTAGAAGCGAATACGGAAAATTTACCATCTGTCATAACTAAAATAAGGGAAGAGAGCTCTATCCGTTTTCTGCACAACCTTCAAAATTACCGACAAGATATATACAAAATCATAGACGATGATACTTACGAGATAATAAGTAATGGGAAACGGGAAATTCTTTGTTGACCGCCACTCCGGTAATATGTAAATTATTTTAAGCTAATTATAAGTTAGTATAATTTAAAGGCTTTTGTTATTGCCTGTCCCGTCTCAGGACACATTCAGGTCCTTTGACAGTGTTGGGCCTATATTTGGAGCCCCCTGAAGTCAGGGTCCTGAGAACAGGCCCCATGTAAAGTATGATAGAGATGGACTCGTTATAATATATGTTGTAATATTAAGAAGTAATAAGTGTAGATATAAAGATAGATTTTTAGGCTAATTATTATTAATGAATTAAATTGTTCCTAAAATATTAAAATTGTACATTTAAGATAAATTTATATTATTTATTATTTTTAATTCTTCGACTGCTTTACTATATAACTAATTATGGGTGTATTTTAATTAATGTGATTTTTTATAAATAAATAAAACAAAGTTCAGCCAAAAATATTTTATTTAAGCGTATTTATAATCTTTATATTATCAATGCTGATATATTATTACTCTTTAAATCTAATAATTATTTTATGGCTTTCCCAGTTGATTATTCTAAGGTTGCTAGGAATAATTCATTAAAAATAAAGCTAATTCTGCTGAAGAAATTATTTCTTACACAAACGACGCCCTTACTTGCTTAATTTTTGACGAATTATACCTTCATTGTTAGTATACACTCACGGGGCCGAGTTCAGACTCGCATTCAACAAATTTGTACTTATTTTATACATTTTCTTGAAGTAAAATTAAAGTCATTACTCGTCATTATATAAAAATACCACTTTCTCTGAATATTTTTTATCCAAATTCGAAAATTTTGTTTTTTTGCCAATATATGTTTTTTTTTATTATTCGATAATATATATTTCATAATGTGTAAAATGAAAAGTAATCTTATTTCTACAAACTTATTACCAACTTAAATAAAAACTAGAAGGAATTACGATAAACTAGATAAGTAAATATTCGCTAAACGCTATAAATTTCACATGATTTATTTTGAATGGAAGAAGACAATATGCAGCATTTTGTTTTAAACTGATAAATACAATAAAAAGTTATAGAGTGAGTGTTTAACATTTAATATATCGCCATTTAAATCTATAAAAGAAACAAAACTGCAACTGTTATTCTTATTTTTAATCTTTTATAGTAAATTGCTTCACAAACATGTACAGATGTAGAGCTTACAGAGTAAAGTTATTATTCTTTCTTTTTACATCAATTATTATATCCTTATTAATTAATAATTAAGTAAATATTTTTCAATTCATATAAAAAAATCAGGACGTAACTTCATTTCTGAGAAGAGCTTCTGACGTAAGGGCAAAATTTTTGACATTTTTTTTATAAACAGTTTGGCCACTTCATACAAAACCTATCTACATTCCTATCCTTGGTCGACCTAGCTATATCCCTGTCTTTTCAGTCCCTTCATAATCATTCGATATGAATAAAAAGGATAAAAAAGTGGGCATCGATCATACCCTGTTGAAATAATACAATGGATTATAGTATACATTATGACAAAAGTAAAAAACAATGGCAACATTAGAGCAAGCGAAAATTTTAAATGAATATTTACCGTACAACAGATCCCTACAACTTCTATTATTATTGGAAATACGACTATTTACAATCTTAACTATAGCGAAATTATACGAACAGTATCAAGCTTCTAGCACCATTTCGATATAAGGTATACATCAAATAACATAATATTATCAAACAATCAAAAATATGAAAAAAAAATAAAGAAAACAATAATATATAACAAATAGCTTCGACAATCTCATACAATTTCACTCTTCGCTTCGTTTTCATGTGAAATTATTGAAAACATGACTAATATCATCACTGGTTAGTTTTGAACGAAATAAGGGACTAGCTGAAGTAGTATTGCATTTTAGACAGTATTATATATAATATATATGTACCTATGTATAGTATATATGAAGAACTACAAAAGTATATATATAGACATCTAATCTAAATAAAAATACACAGTAGAAATACAACTACCTATACACTGAGATTATAGCTTTATATGTATAAAAAATAAATCAAATATCACCTCCGATCCTTCGATTCCGACACAACACCAACTCGGCCCGTACAAATCGTGAATAAACATAACATTCCAAAAAGGACATCGCTAAAACGTAACAAGGTAACTCAAACACTTACGTTTGCTTCGAAATATCGTAAAATTGTCGCCATTGAGCCTCAACTATGTTGTACTTTAGGACCTGTATAGTGATTCTGAACGCTACTTAACCGAACCTACTGTACCTACACATCGATATTGCGAATTATTTAAAACCACTATTTTTAAATATAACACCCTCCATTAAAATACAAAATGTCTTTATTACACGATAGGTATTCTCACATTTGTACACTCTAGAAGTCATCATAAATACGTATATCAAAAGAAAAATATTAAAATTTCAACGATTAAAATCGTTCGATTGCACTGCAATAAGTATTTATTATTAAAAAATCAAAAACTTTCACTGTCAACTGTCACTTTTTCAATCTGATAAGTAAGTGCCTATCAAAATACTCGGAGTAATGACATACGCAACAATGTACCAAGGTAGCATACCTCTGTGAGAGGTGAGGTGAGGTGAGGTGAGGTGAGGTGAGGTGAGGTGAGGTGAGGTGAGGTGAGGTGAGGTGAGGCGAGGCGAGGCGAGGCGAGGTGAGGTGAGGTGAGGTGAGGTATATTAAAACACTCGGTAGTGAAACTGTCGGTCTGTCGTGCAAGTTTAGCCTAACTTTTGTTTTACTCAAATAAAATATCATTTTAAGTGTATGTATACATACAGTTATATACAGTTATGTTATTATGATTATAATTTTTACATAATTTGTAAATCTGTACAAAGCAAACAACTAAATACTTAAATTTCGACCAATGCATACATTTCTTTATGTAAATAAATAAATATTTATATAAATATTCTCTCTCGCATTGCACAATTATTGAAAGAAGGCAGTAATTTATTAATTAGAAAAAATTATCAATTTCATTATATAGAAACTTTATTATTAAGAATTAAAAATAAAACATTAGTTGCGCCACTTTGCAGTGACAGACGGACACTTCTTACACAGTCAGATTCCGTTACACGCGGCCACAGCAATGTACCAGGGGAACATCACGTTACAAGAGCTATATCTCCACCACGGTCACGTACTTTAAGCTAATTCTATAAAGTTTAACTGAAAGTTTAATTGAAAATTCAATTATAGATGGAAAAAAATGGTGGGAAAAAAAATATGTCATGAAATATGAATCACTGAACGATGAATGATGACATCATCTTGTGGCCTAGAGAAAATAAGAGACGACTGACCTTAAATGTTATAAATACCAGGCTTGCATGCTTTATAAAGAGTCATTTTTGAATAGATTTAAAAAAAACATGGTAAAGGACAGGACCTGCGTGAGCACACTTTTTCTACAAGTACCAGGATGTAATAATTATGTAGAGGATTGTTTTAACAATTATGTATAAAATATCTGTGTTTCAAAATTGTAAGTGACAATTGCGTTTTATAATTTATTAATTAATTAGTTATTAAAAAAAAAATAATTTATAATTTTTTTAAGGAACAGTTATTTTTTTTTACGTATACAAAATTACAATCATCTGTCAAATAAGGAAGGAAAAATAAATAAAATTCCATTCAATAAGCGCAATTCAATCCATAACTGTGCTATCATATCTCAAGTACCAGGCGCACATATCCGTACAGAGGGTACACTTTTGAGATAATCTTTACAAATACGGTACAAATGAAAACATTTTGTCTCACTCTTTCTTATGAAAATAGAGATGTTAAAGCGAGACGTTCTTTCAAACTAACATGTGAGAACTACTTTCAGGAAATACCAGGCATTGTATAACAAGTAAGGCAGTCACCAATATAAACGAAAGCAATTATTCCTCCGTTCGAACTTTAATAACCAATAATACTAGATTTTCGTGAACGATAGATCCGTGATGGAGAGTTCCTGCTTTTCCTTACCGGAAACGTGACAATTTCTGTTTCCGTTCAAAATTTAGGTTACTTTAGAATTCTAATATTCGTCTTAACCTGTTTTAGCGAACGATACATCGCTTGCTGCGTCGGGTCGTAGTGGGGTCACCACGGCTAGGTAGTTAGAATTTGACTGGTAGTTTGTATTTCGTCTCCTTAACCCGTTTCCGCGACCGGTATGTCCGGCTCCATCCGCAATGTCTGCTGCGTGGGGTCGTAGTGGCCCGCCAGGTAGTACAGGTCGTTGTTGTCGTACACGGTGCTGTACTTGGCCGGGTCGTCGCCCATGCGCTCCTTGTACTGGGCGAGCGGTAGCACTTCGCACTTGTGGGATATCGTCTGCACGTCGTTTTCGTCTGTGTGTGGGGACTCAAAGAGACCGCCCTGAAAAGTAAAGATAAATCTATAAAATATTTGTGTATAGGTATGTTAAACAATATTCATTTTAATAATAATTTGAACATCTAAATCTTTATTATTTTTAGATATTAAATGATTTTGTTTTAGATATCGATGTGGTAAAAATGTGAACACTCCAATCAGAAAGATTTCAATATGCTAGAAGCGACAGTCATGAATCCTGACGTGTCAGTTATTCTTCCAGCGCTCACCGGGTAGCCCAGCGCCGCGCAGCCCGCCGTCTCCTCGGGGTGGTAGAACCAGTGCACGCGCACCGCCATGGCGCCGCGCGCCTCCCACAGCGCCGCGATGCGCCCGATGTAGGGCCGGTCCGCGCGCCCCGTCGACAGGAACACGGCCGCCTCGCCCACCTGCGAGTGAGGACCTCGTGTTAGCTCGTGTGCGCACTAGCGCCGGGCTCCCGCCCCCACGCCGCTACTCACGTGCAACACCTCCTCGCCGCGCTGGATGGCGCGGTAGAACAGCTTGCGGTGCCGCGGCCGCGCCGTGCGCCTGTAGGCGGCGCCGCGCCAGCGCCACAGCGCGCCGCCCGGCAGGAACGCCGCCATCTTGCTGACGCCGACGCCGCCCGCGCCCCCCGCGCCGCCCCCTGCGCCCCCCGCGCCACACGCATCCGACGAGGTCGATGACACCGTACGCTTCTTTATTTTCTGAAATTTTTTTATCATGTTAAAGATAACTTGCGAGCGTGGAATAGCATTTTGTGGTTTATATTGTAATTATTTTAATAAAATGTTTATAAAGAAATTAATAAATATCTCGTCTCTCCATTTATGTGTAATTTAAATATAGGTCTCGTATCCCCCGAATATCATCCAACCAGATTTATAAAACAAAATTTTTTTTCTACCTGAAAATATTCAAATTGCTCATTACCTTTTTCGATATTTCAGGAGCAGTAGACGTCGAAGGACCACAGTCTATTTCTAATCCGATGCCACTATCTTTCAAATTGTCTTTGTTTTCTGCATCTTTCTTTAAGGCAATCTTGCCTATATTGCTAAAGTCCAACACGGCGTTTTTCACCAAACTCTTCTTAGACAGCACTGCCTTTTTTATCACCGTTTTCATTTTCTCCTCTGGAGATTTCTCAACCGCTATTAAAGTTGATAACCTATCATTGGAATCGACTGAATCTTCATTCGATTTATTTGAGTCTATGTAATCGGATGATGATTTATGTCTGTGGTCATCACCCGACGATGAAGAATGTTCTTTACAGCTTGAGTGATGTCGTTTTTTATGTTTTTTGTGGTGTTTCTTATGATGTTTCCTGTGTTTACAATGTTCTTCACAACACTTGTGTTTCTTTTTCTTCTTCTTCACGTATTCCATTAAAGTTGGGTCATCTTCGCTTGTTAGGCGTCGTAATTTCTCTTTTCTGAGCTTCTTAAGTTTCTTCCGATCTCTATGCCTATCTTCTTCTTCATTATGTGTTTGTGTGTCCATTGGTTGTGTGTCGGTTTTTTGTTCAATGCTAGTGGATGAGGCGGTTTTCTTCTCTTCCGTCACACTTGTGTTTCGTCTTCTTTTGCCAAGCGTAAACAAAGTATTTTCATATTCTGAAACGGCAAAGTTTATATAAAAATAAAAAGTAGTATTAAATATGTAAAAAGCAGTCTTTTTATAACATTATAGCAAATTTTTTCAAAAATAAATGTTAAAACAGATTAATAAGTATATCATATCTATTGATACTCTTTTAGTAAAATAATGTATATAATAAATTCACTTTATAATATTTTCACTTACCTACAACAGGATAATTAGGTTCCAAGAACCTGATATCCTCGATGGCTATCCTTCCGGAATCTCCATCATCGAATTCCACAGCAACAAATTTATCATCATGAGGGTCTGGTGACGACACAGCCACAGTTCCGGGATATAGACAGCGGTACTGCTGGGACCAGTATGCGCACACTCGCGTGCCGGAGGGCAACTCAGTCACTGATGTCGGACTCACTTCCAATATCTGATAAATAATATATAATTAATTGATTATTTTTCAAATGAACATGGATTTCTTCGCTAAAAGGATATTTTAGATAGTATATTTTACTGAAAAATAAATTGAACTCTATTTTATTTATATATATATATATATATATATATCGAAATATTACACAGCCAAATATGACATAAAAAAAAACCTACCGCATCTTTTAAAGTTTCCTCCCTCGACAGTATATGGGGTTTGTTTCCCCTCTCTCCGTCTAACGTTATAGCGTACACATCTGGGGCTTGCACTGCACTTAGTTTCCCCGCGTAGAATAAGCCACCCCTCGCGGTTAGCACTCGAGGCGATAAATCCAATTTGTCCTCAGTTAAAGTGCAGTTTGAAATAACCTGGGGTTGTGGTAAAGCCTCAGATGAAGTGTTCTTTTCTTCGTTCGTTCTTTCTTTAGATTTCGTGCTCTTCCGTCTCTTTTTCGCACGACGTCGTTCCTTATCGCTATCACTTGACGCACTCGCACGTCTTATTGCCAGTTCTATTTCTGAGAGATCGTCTCTCGAATGTTTCCTAGCTAGACGATCTACTTTTTCCCTGTTTTTCTGACGAACCTCATTAAGACTCTCCATTGATGAACTAGCTGATCTATTAAGGCCCCATTCATGTTCTTCTTCTTCCGAATACATCTTAACAATCGGTTCAGCTTTCAATTTAGGGCGAACTTTACTTGTTTTGTTAATATCATCTCGGGACGGTTCTCCTTTTGAGTACAAAATATTACCCTTCAATTTACCCTTAGCCAACAAATAACCGACAAGTCTACTCTTGGACTTAGGTTTTTTAGCCACGATTGTTTCAGTAGAATCAGGACTTGATACTTTCCTTGGCCGTCCAACTTTTCGTTTTTTTGATGATCCTCTATCAGAATCTGGAGACAAAGCAGGAGTGCATGGGGTTGACGGTGAAGATAAAACAGGCAATGGTGGCGTTAAAGCATTTAATTGGGCTCTCTTTTCATCACACTGCCTTTCCAAGTCTTGTAAGCGCTCTCGCATATCTTTTTCCATAGCATTAACAAGGGCGTGAGCAGAGGGGACAGTAGAAGTATGTGCACAATTTGATACACCACAAGAACATGCCGTCACACGACGTAAGCTTGCTTCCAATTCACCTCCTTCCTCATCATTGTCTTTTTTTTCCCGTTTATGTCGTCTCATTTTTTCTAATTTGTGTCGTAAACGTTCTTCTCTATCACGACTTCTTTTCCTTCTTCTTTCACTGGAGGAGTCCTCTCTATTCCGCCTTTCTTTTTTTGGTTCAGAAATATCTCTTTCTATTTCTGTGGGGCTGAGAAGTGGTTCAGTTTTAATAAGCGGCCGTGACGTCGAAGGAACATTTACTAGTGGTACTTCCTTTACTTCCTCCATGATCCTTTGTTCAGCTAAAGCACACAATAAGCTTAGTCTGTCAATCGATTGTCCTTGGTCATTCATTTTATCAACTTCCGTGCGAGGTGGTGATTTAGGCGATGTTTTCATAATGCTTAACTTCGTAACTGTTCTTGTGTCAATAGTTAACGGTGTAGTTTCTAAGCTAGGCATACTGGGCATATTGTTTCCAGGCGTAGTTCTTTCAAATTCAATGCTTAAATTCGACAGTAATTCTAGTCCACTACAATCCAGCGGCCGAGTCTGTGGTTGAGATATTGCAGATGGTGGAGTTGACGCTTGTGTAGTGTCTATGACTAATTCATGTGATCCCCCACTAGAGTTTTCTATAGTTTCATCTCTTTCAATTGCATCTATCGCTTTTTCCACTGCCACTGATGATGCTCCAAGACCTTCAGAAGAAGAATCTTCAGCACTATCTATAGGAGGTGCATGTAAAGGTTGAATATGCATAACATTTTGATCTTCTGGTGAATGTGCAACCCCAATACAAGCTACGTCACGTTCATCCTCATCTGCATGATTTGGAGAATCATCTTCGTCGTCAATATGATCGGTTTGGTTCGATGCATCTTTATGAGCTGGAATTTCAGCTGCCTCTGGAGGTGGTGTAGGAGGTGCGGCAGGTGATGTGGCTTGACTTCGACATGCTTGTTCAGCAAAATCGGATTGATAATACAAATGTGTTGTTAAAATCGGCTGAGGTACTGGTTCAGGAGCAAATGTAGGCGGTTTCTCTTGCTGTCCAGGTTCGATTTTGATAAGTGTATGTGGCGGCATAATCGGTGGCATCATAGGTTGTATCATTGGCTTTCTCTTGTCCACTGTATGCTGTGGATGGGGCTGTGGAGGCGCGGGAGCTAGAGTTACAAGCCGCGTTGAGTGCGTATGTGTATGTTGTAACGTAGCAGTTGATGCTAGAAGGTCACCTGGTAGCAATTGTAGGTGATGAGAGGGATGTGGAGCAGGTGGTAGTAGTAGAGGAGCTGAAGGATAAGGAACTCCTCCCCAAACGAGCGCATGTGGTAACTCTGGCGTGGGTAACAAGAGTATTGTCCCCGAAGATGGTTCTCGAACGACCTGGTATCCAGACGAAACCCCGCTACCCATTGATCCGACACCAACTGATCCCACGCCACCCACCATCATGCTCTCCATTGATACTTGAGCTGAAAGTAAGAAATAAAATTTATAGACTACAAAAATATTTATATAGGTATAACAAGCAACTATACCTATGGAAAATATTATAAAGTACTTATGTATATCTTATCCGTATATAATCACGTATATAGGTACATAACATATTACATTTAGTCAGCATCCAAGTCATAGGTCATAGTCATTATCAAGGCAGTCGTGGCGTACCTAGTGGCACAGCGTCTGGCTGTAAACGCGACGGTTCTGGGTTAGTTTCCCACTCGGGAGAATTTATTTTTATTTCCTCGCTCAATTTCGTCGCCAAACCACTATGATGTGTTCCGTTACTCAAATATCGCGAAAAGTGGACGAAAAGCTAATAATAATAACAATTATTATGAGACATACTACCTATAGATAACAAATCTAAATTTAATTAAACTTATTAACCTGCATGCTATATCTACCTATTAAATTAATTTTCCCATTCAATAAAAAAAAAAACTTAACCAGATAAGCCATAAATTGAGAGAGCTAAGAATGTTATATAACCAATACACAACCAATGTTATATAATAATATATAATAATGTTTGTATATTACCTACCTACTAGCCTCTACTTTGCCCTAAAAATTTAATTATATTTAGTTATATAACGTATTTAATAAAAAACCTTTACAGATTTTATACAGTAAACTCGTTTATAATAAGATATTAGCATAGCATCCACATACTATCTCCACAAGTAAGTACCTACGTAGGTAAGTCCGATTTGTATTCATCGTACGCACTTCCGGCGGCGAGTATTTTAATATACCTAGTGGGAATAACAACTTATATCCTATATATTACATTATACTACATATATATACAAAATAAATATTTGTCTGTTATTTTGTAGATAGATAATATTATTAACAAAACATTAGTTAGATGCTATTTGGGTCAAATCTGTAGGTTCATATATCGTTATTTAAAAAACTAGCTGAAATATAAACCAGTCTTCAACTATGACTAGGTAGTGTTTGTAATATTTAATACTTATATCGTGTTGGTAATGGTTAGAAATATACATATAGTCAACTTATAATTTAATTGCATTATTTCATATTTTTAATTAGGTCATTAAGCATTTAAGGTAGCATTTTATGTGGGAATCAATAGGTATGATAGATTAGATAATGATTTTTTTAAAATAAAATTGAAATTATGTTATACCTAATTATAATAATCAAAAAAGAATTTAAACTTCAAAATATTATATCCAACAGAATATAATTACATAAACACTTTTTAGTGTAATTCAGCACACAATACCCAGTAAACTTAATAAATAATTAATTGGTCTCAACCTTATAATAACATACCAATTATTTCTACTAACAAAACAATCAACCACATGTGCTCAAACATCTGAAAAAATCATCAAGGCGTGAAAACGAAACGAAATACGATAATCGTTTTGACGTATTCCAACCGCGTCCCTATATTAGAGCGAGATGGCTGCATACACTTTCTTAAAGAAAGACAGAGACAGATCACATCATAGAGAAGTACCGAAATTGCCTCTTTAATCTCCCGAATTAGAATTAAAAGGGATGACGTATCGCATACGAATCGATTTTTGTAAACGATTGTTTTCTTTGATAAATTATTAATGTGCTCTTTGTGTTGGTCCTATTTGGATTTAATCGTGTAACTTTAGTTATGGCAGGAATTGCTATTAAAATAATGTTCAAAGACAATAATAATCATATTAAAATGTTAAATGGCTTTTTAGGACTGTAATTTTTTTTCTATTTTGGTAATATTCGAAAGATTATATTACCTAGGTATATCCTGTAAGTACCTAGGTACATAGGTATAAGGTATTTGAACTCCAGAACACACGCCAACACACGCCAATGTGAAAGTGGGGTGACTCTAAGATAAACTGCTTGCTATACGCAGATGATGCAGTGCAGTGCTTATTGCATCATCAGAATGCAAGTTGCAGGCATTGGTCACCATTATGAAAGACCGGTGTGAAAATAATGGTCTAAGCCTGAATGCAAGTAAGACAAAGGTTCTCGTATTTGAAAGAGAAGAAAGGACGGATTGCAAGATTTTTGTGAATGGAAACTTAGTAGAACAAGTGAATTAAGTAGTATATTTGGGAAGTATGTTAAGTAGAAGTGGAAGAAACGACATTAACGTGGAAAGGCGTATTGCTACTGGTAATAGAATGAACGGTGCCTTAGCTGCATTGTTGAGACGGCGAAACGTCAATGTAGCTGCACGGTTGGCCGTACACAATACAGTTCTGGTGCCGACGCTGTTACATGGGAGTCAAACGTGGGTATTGTAGAAGAAGAATGAAAAAAGATTTCATTCTTCTTCTGAAATACCTGCTGTGAAGATGCGATGTCTTCGGAGGATATGCGTCAGTTTGCGTAAGAATGAAGAAGAACGTGCTCAAGTGGTTTGAACACCTCAAGAGAATGAGTGATGAAAGAATGGTAAAAAAGATATGTGAAGCAAATGTGAATGGTAAGAGAAGTAAGGGGAGACCTCGGTTGACTTTCGAAAACAGAGTGTCGAAGATACTGCAGGAACGTCACGTAAAAGCATGAGGACGCCTCCGCAGAGCATGTATGAAGAGGTTAATGACAGTGGATGAGTCGTAAGAGGTATGCAGGGACCTCAGCGTTTGGAGCTCCACTCTTTCTGACTACCCCGCTAGGTATAAAGCGTGAAAATATGAATGTATGTATGTATGTATTATAGACTCCTTATTGATGTCCCCGCCATTATTTACATTACCCAATAGAAGTTATTAAAAATAGCAAGAGCAGCCTTTCTATTACACTCAAGAGTAAATCTTTTACTAAATAGCTCTTTAACAAAAGCCCTACCTATGTCAGCTTTCATTTGTTTTATTGTATGTTTCCAGATATGACGACAATATGACTGTTCGTTTAACGATCACTACCTAACGTTTAATATGTACCAATATATAGGTAGGTAGGTTTTGATTTTTGATTTACCGCAATGTTTATACCTCCCTGATAGGTATATTAGAGCTCGGACTGATCGAATAAAAATCATGTAGTTTGTTGACATACCTAGATACTGTCAATCTTTTTAATTCTTTTTATTAAGTTACTAAAATTTATTTAGCAACTTATTATCTACGACATTAGTAAGTGACTTAATAGAAACTAAAATAATAAAACAAAGTCGAAAGAAACCAAGGAACCTATCATTTTTGATTAATATTAAAAAAAACCTTGTGGCGTTGCCCATTTGAGTAAGGTAAGGTAAGGCACTAACTAACACTAACCACGTCATGTTTCGAGAATTTTAGCAAGTACCTACTTAAAGCAAATAATACACGTGGTCTTGAATTGATATTTTCTTTAAATTTCAAAATAATCTGTTTATTTGAAATTCCTGACTATATGAATAATAAGAGATTGTACCTACCTATACCACTTACTACCCATCTAGGTACTACTAGTAGAGTTCTAGTCTCTCTAGTACTAAAGGTAATATTAGATATACCTAGGTGTATTTTTTGCAAAACGAACTCTAAGTTAAGTCAACAAAATAGTCTAACCAACGATTAAGTTGACCTTTAAGTTAATTATCAGGATATTCGTGTCAGCTAAATAAAGTAAGGTAACGAGATTAAAGTTTTGCTCAGTTTGTATTCACGCAATCACGTTTTCTTTTAACGCTTCGTCAAATTACTTAAGCAGTAGTACCTATTAGGGATCTACCTATAGGTAAGAGTAATACCAACTAAACGGACTGTTTATAAAAAAATAATGTTGACTACTATTATGTTACATTTGATACTATAGTAAATTTTATGTATCTATAGTAAATTTTATGTATCTATGGAAATCTAATGACATTTAGAGCAACTTAGGCAATGTCTTGGTTTCATTAGCACCTTTTACTTCTACTTACGTAGGTACTTACGTCATTAACGTACCTACGTATTATTTCGTGAATGCGCAATAGGTTATTATAATAAATTAGCTATAATATATTTATTTAACATAAGGCCTTTTAAATAGAATAAATTATAAAATAATCAGCGGACATCGAATAATTATATCTACTTAAATATTCCCCTATTAATATTGAATGGGGATAATTAATTTAACGTGTTTAGGCGATTTTTTTTTGTCTTTTTCTCGATAGTATCGCGTGAGGTGTCAAATTCATAACCGTAAAGTGTAAAGACTAACTATAATCGCCGCTAAAAAAAACAAACAAAGAACTAATTCACAACACTAAAAACGAAAGGGGCGGAAACTAATTAGATCAGTCCTTTAGTACACGCTCGCTTCTGATTGGCTGAGATGTTGAATAGGCGGAGCTTAGAAGGAGGGACTTAAAATTTAGGGCTGAACTTGAGTCGAGTGGAGTTATCGATAAATGAGTTTTTACGATATTTTTTGCATGTTTTTTCGGATGATGGATAATTTATGGGTTGGGAGTGACACGAGTTCCGTTGGCGTGTGGGAAGCGATTTACCGGGTGATGGAATCAGTCGGTCGGTTTACATTTGATTAGATGGTCACAAGTTGTGTTTAATAGTTTCAAATTACGTTGAATCTGTGTATACAATGTAGTAGTATCATATTTTCTTACAAGAACATGGTAATAGATAAACATCTTGGTTTACGAAGAAGTATTTTTTTGTTAAGATATAGATTTCATAATATTTTACAGTGCAATGGGTTATTGTTCAACAACAGTTTAAAAGGGAACAACATTTTTTTATCTAGAAACTAATATTAGGTTCAGATATTTAATATCTGTATTGATAGTAGGTATGTATAAGAAAATCAAAGTTTTAAACTAATTGTATACCTGTTAGAAACTTTATCGAATTTTTTTATGCTTGCAAAATGTATACCTTCGTCCTTATATTTTTACTTGGATTTGACCTCAACAGAAGTAAATGTGACAACAATAAAAAAGAAACTACTATATACTATATGTACTATCCATTGTATAATACTTTACATATCAAAATAAAAGCTTACTGTGCGTTTTAAAACATTAAACATTTAAAAAAATTATGTTCATATTTAGCTTCACATGTGGAATTTAACGATTTGAAAAGTTTGAAACAAGAACTTAACTTTTATAGGTACATTTTATACATTTGTTGCTTTCCAAAATTCTGCATTTACATAATCTGATAACGTTACATTTATTGCAATTCAAGTTAATATAAAACCTAAGAGATAGAAATCAAATAAAACTCCTATTAAGGCGACAAGCTTAATAAAAACGAACATAAATTTAAAAAAAAAAAACGTCAACGAACCGACTTTTTTAATAGATATAACTAAGTGATTAATGCGAAAATAAAAAATATATGTCCTTTGTCCACGAAATAACCACAGGCGCACGCTAGTTCATTACGAAACAAAAATAAAATGAGCGCTGAAAGAACCGGTGGCCGTAATAAACGGGATCGGGTGTCGGCCAAAAAAAACTTTTTAAAAAACAAATTAGACCGAAAGTAGTGGGAGGCTGATTACATCATTTATAGTCGGTCAAATTAAACACGCATTGGAATGTGGTCCTGGGAACTTGATTTTTGGGAATTGAATTATGTAACTAACTGTATCGGATTTATTCAGAATAATGTAATAATTAATGTCAATAGTTAATCAATTTATTTTAACAATACATTCAAAATGTATTATTTATAGTTATTGTTCTAAAAGCAAAAATAAAATATTATTTGTAGTTTACTAGTGTAAGAAATTTAAAGAAAATAATTTATCTATCTCACTCAAAATGAATTTAAAACTAAAAAATTCCAAATAAAAAAAAATCGATACACAAAAAATCGAAATTACAAAACCGAGTTGCAATTCCGGTACCAAAGCCGCATAACCGTTCAGGAGGTGTCGGTGTGCGAGCGCGAGCGCTAAAACGACGCTCGCAATGCACTTGGCGCGTAGTTACCAGGCGAGCATGACTCTGTGGGAGGTTACCTGGGTACTGCCAGAGCGGGGCCGCGGGGGGCGCGGGTGTGGGCCACGCAAGAGGGGCGGGGCGATCGTCGCACAGCACGTTGGCCACGCCCACCGTCATGGCCGCCTGCGCCGTGTCTGCAATGACAATGTGACGTTTGGATCTGCATTCAACGGTTATTTTATAGTAATTAAGTGTATTTTTGATACTAATTTGTAATTAAATTGTGTTATAATATTACAATACACAGAAAAATGAATATCTTAAATCTTGTATTAGTACAAAAGTTACAGTACAACATTAAAATTATGTATTTTTGTCTAAATAGTGTACCTATCATATATTGCATAGCTTTTAAAGATGAGGTGTCACAAACAAGCTTTTTCGAGCTTCCTAATCCGAAAAGAGATGAATCATGTATAATGTACCACCCAGGTAGGTACCTATTGAAAGCTTCAAATATAAAATATACGACTTTCTTTAAGAAAGAAATAATAACAGTAGTCTGGAAGTCTCTGTTTTAGTTTCAATAATACGCCTCTTAGATACAAGTACGATCGTCATATGGGCACGTGCGGCCCAAGGACATACCTGAATTAAGGGCCCAGTAATAGCTTAACGTAAATTGTTTACAGGCCATACTGGGCTCCTGTGGGGTCATCCAGTCATCCATCTAGTAAAGATAGAACTTCCCCTAACCGACAACATACTACTACCATACATTACCATACCTACCACCAAACGAACTACGTTACTATAACTAACAACATTTAACTTGTTTATGGGTAGATTTTGCATAGGTAGTATCGACTATCAATAATACCTAATATCTTCACGGAGATACCTACATACGAGTATAACAAACATATACACTAGGTCTTGACTAACATAAACTCAAGATATACTAGCTATTCAAGTGTTGTCCCTGTAACGTTAGTCATGTTGGTCGTGATATGATCCATCACATATCCAAATACGATCCTACTCTTCAGATAATCGACACGATTAATTTAATAGTAGGTTTAATAGCATTTGAGTTATTTATTTTGGATAAATTTGCAAGTATACTCGTACACCTACCTAAAAAAAAAAATAAGACTAACCTTACTTACTTAGCTAACTTGTCTAGACTTAGGTACAATATAAGTCACATAAAACATTCAAGCCTTAGTGATAGGTAGGTAAGTTCTTAGGTAACTTCTTAGGTAACTTCTTAGGTAAGTTCTTAGGTTTCTATCTGTATTATTACTAGGTACAGTTTAGTAGTTTCCCGACAATCTCGTTAGATACATTAATAAGGATAAATATATTGTGTCATTAATACCAACCGCTTTACGCTTTACTTACCTACCTTACCTTACCTTACCTTACCTACTTACTTTACTATTAAAACGATTATATTATAGCAATAACTACCTATAGGCAGAGAGGAACCTCGAGAAGAACCCCAGAGAGGAACCTCGAGAAATTCGACATATCCCACATAAAAATAATTAATTATATAAATTTTACAAATAATATAAAAAAAATAGCTTCAAATTAGCCTAATCTAGGTATTTAGGTATTTTACATCATAAATCTAACAGCATAGGTAACAACAAGTAGACAAATATAAAGCGTTGCTCCGCGAGTTGGCTGCACCACACTCTCGGGTCGCCAGCAATTATAGTTCGAGAGCTCAGACGTGATAAAAACCAGTTTCAGTTCCGGACTAACCCAATTGCGAGTTAAAAAACGTTTTCCGTTATTTTAAACGGTCCATAAATCTCTTTTTTGGTTGGACAATCTGAAACTAATTTCGAAATGATGTTTTATTTAACTATATTATTGATATTATCGTAATAAAATGTTGTAAAATAATGTTTGACCAATGGGTTCTCACACACGGTTTTGATTTTTCAGTCTAACTAATACCAGTATTTTAAGTTCTAGGTATGGGAAGCTAACACTGTGAGTCTAGTCTAGTGTTAATTAATATACCTAACAAATTAAATAAAAAAACCGAATGTAGTATAATAGGTACTGTAGGTATACCTTTTAGTACTTAGGTATGAATTTGTATTCAAAGGTAACCTACCCACAAGGTAGTACAAACAGTAGTGTTTATCAAAATTATATTTTAAATTATTTTAAGTCTTAATATCTCCATAGATGAACCAGTCAGTCACGTTGAGTACCGCCAACTAAAACTGAATGTTACCCCATCTCGAAGTGAGGCGATAATTTTCACTCTCATAAAAAAACACCTACCTAACCTAAATGGAATTGAATCCACGTCCACTATAAATTAGCTTTAAGAACTACTTACAGATGTCGTTTTGTTTAGGTATAGGTATAAACATTCGAGCACTAGATAACGGTATCATACTATTTTATAGATAAGTAGCCAATGAAAATGATAAATCGCTTTACTTTCCTTATAGCTGAAGTTGCGAGCAAATATTTGTTGAAATCGATACCAATAATCGAGACAATCGATATGAGCATGGGTCCGATTGTTTAACTAACATTCCTACCATGTTAGAAAGCGAACGAATGTTTTATCGTTATTTACTTTTTAGAATAAATTTATTGATGTTATTAAGTGAGGAACCTACCCACGGAACCTCCTCAATACGTAACTTACTCATTTTTATTAATATCTTACACAAAATAGAAATAGGTAGGTAGATATATCCAAAGAACAGCGCAAATAATAATATAAGCACATAAAATTAATCAACACAGTGAGTCAGTAGATACCTAAATGACTAACAAAATGTGTTTTTAAAACATATTTTTTTTTATCAAGGACTTGTAATATTTCTGAGAATTGATAGGTACGACATTGTTTCGTAAACAGCAAGTTTTGAACGTGGCTAAAATATTCAATTCTCTTAATATAGGTTTTTTTTTAATGTTATTACTAACATTATGATTAGCCTTATTCTTTATTCTGCATAGTTAACACTCTTCGAGACGATATGTGTTGGATAAAGGATTTTAACACCGAATTTTGTCATAAAGTTAATATCGTTTCCCCGAATAGGATTTGAACCCACAACAGTCGTTTACAGTAAGACCCTGTCTGTCTTGTGTCACTTAGTCACTAGGCTTCGTCTTTTAATCTTAACGTTGCTATATTAGCTTATCTTCTCTCTGTGAAACAAATGAACGTTTCATCGACAGTGAATCCGCGACCGCACTATACATACTTTCATATATCCATAAAAGCTAAGTTATTTCAATGCTTTGGAGTAGTTTGTTCACAACACTATTATATATATTAATAATATATCTATAATAATAATACGTCAACTGATACGTAATCAATTCATTGTGAAATAGTAAAATTCAAAGATATATTTAAAAAATATATAAACAGGACGTTCGTGGGTTCGATTCCTTACTGTATATTATTTACCACCCGACAAGACGCGCGTAATCTGGTAAGACCCGCGGCGTTAGATTCCGTTAAATAGCACGCAATATTTTTAAATTTGACAGAAAGTGGAGAGAATAAAGTGTCTGTAACGCAACATAAAAGAAAGAGAAATAAAAATATTATATTAAATAAATAAAAAAAAACAAAATAACGTTTCTCTAGACAAAATTCCCACAATGAGATGTATCGGAGCGGCAGTGGCGCGAGGAGCAGCTCGCAACGCAACAGAAGCACGTGCTTCTATTGTTGTCTCGCTTACACGTATAGCGTTGTCTCTGTTTATTCTTGTTACTACACAGATTAGGTAGTAGCAGATACCGTAGTATCTATATATTTTTTGTTCTATTAAAAATTATCATATTTTTATTATTCGGTAACTTTTTCTAGTAGATAAGTTAATTAAGAGTCTAAGTTTTGAGGTTTGTAAACGCCCCGTACAAACATCCTCATTATTTTTATTTACTTTTACAGCATTCGCAATATACCACATAATATATTAATAGTACAAGCAAACCAATATAAACATAAAACGAAATCATTTCAAACACGACGTTTTAAAATAAATCGAATAGCTCTCTGTCGCAACTTACTCTGTGCAACCTATCAGTTGACCTTCACAACACCGCGCTACTCCAACACCGGCATTCCACACATAAGTCCGTCTCGCTCGCACGGCACGCCACAACACATCTCCTAGTAGCCGCTGATAGCCTAGTATCACGCGCGCTGAAGAAAAGGGTTTATCCGACGCCGTACAACTCTCATTCCCCTAGGA